>APFE030989764.1:31513-47522 GCA_000404065.3 Pinus taeda
CTCAAGATGAATTAATTAATTATTTTTCAAACAGCTGCTAAGACCAAATTCGAATTTTAATTCAGGGACTAACTAAAATTGGAATCTATCCCGAAATGATATTTATAGCAATGCTATTTTTAGCATTTCCATTTTTTCATTCCTTGTTGCTATGTCCAACACTGGTACCTAAAATGCTATTTATAGCAATGCTATTTTTAGCATTTCCAATTTTATCATTTCTTGTTGTCATTTTCAACATTTAATAACATATTTCATCTCTCTAAACACCACATCTTGCATGTACACAACCTTCCTCGCTTTTGGGTTTCAAAGCCTATAACCTTTTAAACCATCATTATACCCAATAAAGATGCACCTTTCACATTTACTATCCAACTTGATTCTTTTCTCCTTTGGAACATGTACATATACATCATGGCCAAATACCTTTAGATGTGAAAGAGAGGGTTTCTTACTAGTCCATACCTCATGTGGAATCTTATCCTCCAACGTTGATGAAGGTGATATCTTGACCAGGTAACATGCAATCTCCATCGCCTCTACCTAGAATTCTTGTCTTAACCCGGCACCACTGAGCACGCTTCTTGTCTTTTCCATCAACATCTTGTTTATTATTTCTGCAACTCCATTTTTTTGAGGTGTGTATGGAGTATTATTAAGTCATGTTACACCACACTTCTTACAAAACTCTTCAAATTCCTTCTTGCAAAACTCCACCATTATCTATCCTCAGCACCTTTATCTTTTTCTCTGTCTGTTTTTCCACCAGAGCCTTAAATTCTTTAAACCTGTCAAAGACTTCAGATTTCTTCTTGAGGAAATATATCCCTGTATTCCTTCAGAATTCATCTATAAATGATACATAATACACATAATTACCCAGTGATGGAACCGACACAGGCCCAAACACATCACTGTGCACAAGCTCTAATATCCCTTTCACCCTCTTAGCACTAGAGGGGAAACTCACCCGTCTGCTTCCCATATACAAAATGTTCACATAAATCAAAATCCAAAGAGAAATTAGACATACCTTCTACCATACCGTTACCATGAAGTATTCAAAGGCACTTCTCTCAAATAGGTCCAAGCCTTTGATGCCATAACATGATCTTTTCTCAAGAGACCGCTAGATTTTCTACTCCACTTTCAAGAACAACAAAATTGTTGCACCCATCAATAACAATACTACCCATAAGCTTGTACAGAGTTCCAATCTGAACTCCCTCCATCAATACCAGTTCTCCCCTAACCATCTTGAAGGTATATTTCTCAAACAATGTTTTTACACCTGCATCATCCATCCTTCTTACATAAATAATATTTATGGCCAATGTAGGAATATGCAGAACACTTGGAAATGTTTTAATCCTTCCACCTTGCAACTTCAGCTTGACTTTTCTACATTCGATTATTTTTTCCTTCTTGCCATCCCCTGAGAAGAATCACCACCATCATATTTCTCTTTCTCATAGAACCACTCCCTATGGGGAGTGAAGTGAAAGGATGCACCTGATTCAATCAACCATGCCTCATGATCTACATGTGTACTTGAAGAAGAAGCCAAGTACACATGCCCACCTTCATCTGAGGTGTTTTTCACCTCTGCAGAAGGAGCATCATCAACTCCCTTTCCTTTCTCAGGAGCTTTATATCTACAATCCTTTTTGAAGTGTCATTCTTTCCTGCATTTCCAACATACCTTTACAAGTTTTCCTAGAGATTTAGATCTCTCTCTAGATTTATATCTCCCACTCAAGGACTTATTTCTATTGTGGGAATGTCCTCATACAGACAAGGCATATCCATTCTAGATCTCCACATTTTTCCATCTCATCTCCTCCGACAACAAGGATGAGACTATTTCATCAAACTTCAAGGTAGTTGTATTGCTACCTATTGCAACAACTAGACTATCCCATGAATCTGGTAGAGAACACAATAAAATTATGCACTTATATCCATATGAAATTTTTATATCAACAAATAACAATTGGATTACCACATTATTAAATCGTTTATATGCCCTATCACTGAGTCTCCATCTTTCATCCTTAGGTTATACAACTTTTTCCGCAGGAACAATTTGTTCACCAGAGACTTAGATTGGTACAAAGTCCCTAACTTGACCCACAAATCCTTCATCGCAGCTTCCCCTGATACGTTCAACAATAATGAATCTAAGATACACAACCATATTGTGCTCTTTTCCTTCCAATCCAACTTCGCCCAGTCTTCTACTGACATTGTCATTGGTTTAGTACATGGATCTACCACGATCCATTGATCTTTATCCACCAGCAAATCCTCTATCTTGAACTTCCACATCTCAAAATTCTGAACATTAAATTTATTGATCTCTATCTTTCCACTGCTTTCCATCTTCTTTCACCATAAGAATCAAACCTATAGATATCCCACTACACAGGGTCTACCACAGGCCTGAAAAAAACCCCTCAGTAGAAAAGGTGTCCCCTTGAAGTAGAAAAAACTCTGATACCAAATGTAGGTTTTAACCCTGTACAGAAATTACCTACAAAATGAATTCTTAAAATTAGAAAACATACAATGGTGAGAAACACAAAACAAATACACAGAGATTTTCCCCTGGATTCCAAACCTGGTACTACTAGATTGGTTTTTCATTATGTTCCTTTCAATGTTGCAATACATGTATATACATGCCAAAGAATTCATAAACCCCAATCCACAATCCCTGGATTAAAACATAAGCGTAGTTCCATTGACCGGATCTACAAAATACCACGGGAGGAAAACCATCATGCCCAAAACCATGTGTAAAACCCATGCACAAAACCATAGGTAGGTCCTCCCACCTAATATAGGGTCCAAAAAAATTTCATGGGGTGTTGCCTCGGACCCCATGGAGGGGGGCTACCGCCCCATGAAACTCCCTGATAGGGGGGGTTATATCCCCCCTATTGTGCCCCGCACAACAAACAAGGGGGGTTGTCGCCCCCCGTGCATGTGACTAGTCATGGAAAAATATAACACACACCCAACAACTACAAATATTCTCCCTATGAATTAGATGAGCAACTTGGTGTTGGGAACTCTTATGACTTAGAAGACACATTGAAAATCTTGAAGGAATAAATAAGGAGTTGTAAGGTGGAAAACGGCAAAATCATGCAGGCACAAGAGAAACAAGCAAAGGTTAATGCAATACTTCTTCATATTTTTTCAGAATTGGAGAGACAAGGGCCACTTCGAATCAACCATGGGCAAAAGGACAGAATTAATGGGGCATATGGAAGTAGGTCTCATGGTGTTCACAGGTCAGATAGAGATGACACAATGAGTGATGGCAGACTATTGGATGCTCCAGATAGGATAGGTGATGGACATAGGTACTATTCTATTTCTGGTTCTGATAGGCATTATGATCGTCATCATTATCACCTTTACAGGAGGAGTGATAGGGATACTTGCTAGATGAATTTAAGAAAGCAAAGCCACCTACTTTTGATGGATATTTGAAGAAATCTGAAGATATAAAGGCTTGGATACTTGGGATGAAGAAGTTATTTGAGTTACATAATTACATAGATAATGTGAAGGCCATAGTAGCTATCTTCAGCATGAGAGATAAATCAGATATCTAGTGGGAAGATGTGAAGCGAGTCAGAGACATTAGGACAGAGGACTTGAGTTGGGATGATTTCATGAGGCTTTTTAGGAAAAAATACTTGTCATAAAGGTACTACAACAGTAGGGAAAAAGAATTATATGAGCTAAAGATGGGATCAATGATAAATGAAAAGTACATGACCAAGTTCCTAGAGCTATTGAGGTATGTACAATATCTTAAATATGAGAAGGCTAAAGTCCAGTGATTTTTTAGTGGCTTTTCATTAGCATTTAGAGATCATATTGATTATGATTAGCCTCGATCACTTTAGGAAGTTATTGGGAAATTGAAGCATTGGTCGAAGCGTAAGAATGAATCTCAAAAAGGATGGAAAGGGAAGGATAAGGATAAAGTTAAGGGTAGATGGAAACCGAAAAGAACAAGGCCTCAGAATGCAGAAGAGAAATAAAATGTGGCATCACAAAAGAATTTCAATGCAGCTAGATAGGGACATGGGTCACAACAGCTGCATAGAGATGATGGTACTGGGTGGTTGGAGTGTTGGACATGCGGTAAGGAATGCCTTAAGAGAGATTGTCCATAGAATCAGGGTAGTAGGCCTCATATATATAATGCATAGGAGGCATAGGCTGTTGGGAATGTTGGTTAGAGAGTTCCTCGTATATATGCAGCACTAGATAATAGGCATGCATAACATCAAGCATATATCATGGAGATGGGCGATAAGCTTTGTGATCAAGTTGTTTCTATTTTGATTAACCCTAGATCTAATTATAGTTATGTTAGTCCTCAGTTGATGGATAAGTGTGGTTTGAATAAATAAGTGTATGCAGAGTCTTGGTTATTGCATTTGGCTACAGGTACAAAGAAGCGAGTTCATCATTAGGTAAGAGCTTATGCATTTGATTTGAATGGTATGCCTACCACAACACATTTGAATGCATTACCGTTGGGATCATATAGTATGTTGTTGGGCATGGATTGGTTGTACCTTCATAGGACCAAGGTGGAATTTTATGAAAAATTCATCAAGTGCTTGGATGACAATGGGGAACCAAGAGTCTTATAGGGAAAGAAGAAAGACGCATAAGTTAGGGTGGTGATATCTATGCAAGCAAACCATAGTCACAGAAAAGGGTGTGTGTTATTTACAGTGAATATTTCAAGTGACAAAGGTAAGGAAGTTGAGGATGCATATGTTTTGAGCAGGTACACAGTTCTACAATAGTTTTTGGATGTGTTTCCCGCATAAATTTCAGAGTTGCCACCTCATAGGGAAGTATACTTTTATATTAAATTGGTGCCAAGGGAAGCTCCAGCATCAAAAGAACCTTACAGGATGAGAACCCCTGAGTTGCTAGAGTTAATTTTTCAGTTGAAAGAGATGCCTGACAAGGGATACATTAGGCCAAGTGTATCACCTTGGGGCGCATTGGTATTGTTTGTAAATAAGAAGGATGGTACTCTCAAATTGTGCATTGACTACAAGAAGTTGAACAAAGTGATCATCAAGAACAGATATTTGTTGTCGAGGATTGATGACTTGTTTGATCAGAAGGGAGCATTAGTTCTCTCGAAGATTGATTTGAGATTTGGATATCATAAAGTATGCGTTAAAGAGGAGGAAATTTACAAGACCACTTTTCAAAATAGGTATCGAAATTATGAGTTTTCTTGTAGTTCCATTCGATTTGACTAATTCTATAGTTACCTTTATGTGTTTGATGAATAGTGTGGTGCATCCATATTTGGACAAGTTTGTTATTGTGTTCATTGATGACATATTGTTATATTCTAAAAATGAGGAAGCGCATGCCGAGCATTTAGTAGCAATGTTGACATTGTTGACAAAGCATCAATTGTTTGCTAAGCTCAACAAGTGTAGTTTATTTTAGACTAAGGTACATTACTTAGGACATGTTGTCTCCAAGGAGGGAATAGAGTAGATCCAAAAAAGGTGAGAGCTATCATGGAATGGGCATCTCCTACAAATGTGGATGAGGTGAGATCCATCATGGGATTGGCAAGTTATTATAGGAGGTTCATCAGGAACTTATCACATATTTCTTATCTTATTACATCATTGCAGAGGAAAGGTAAGAAGTTTGAATGGATAGAGGAGTGTGAGGCCGGTTTTGAGCAGCTTAAGTGGTCATTGGCACATGCTCCAGTGTTAAAGATCAAAAATCCGAACAAATAATTTGTAGTATGTATAGATGATTGCAAGAGAGGACTTGGTGGAGTCCTTATGCAAGAAGGACATGTAGTGTGTTATGAGTCATGAAAACTGAATGAATGCAATCAGAACTATCCGACGCATGATCTTGAGCTAGCAGTGATCATACATGCATTAAATATGTGGAGACGCTATCCTCTTGGTAGGAGGATTGTACTGATGAGTGATCAAAGTGGATTGAGATATCTATTTGACCAGCCAAATCTGAACACCAGGCAAGCTAGATGGTTGGACACGATCAGTGAGTTTGACTTTGAGATCAGGTACATCAAGGGAAAAGAGAACAGGGTTGCAGATGCTCTTAGCAAGCAGATACAGGTGAATCATATAGCATCTATGAGTTCCTATGGCACAAATCTATGGGATAGGATCTTGTAGGCATTTCGACGGGATGGTAGGTATATGGATATTGTGCACAAGTTGCAGCATAGTACTGGTACATGTATAGGTAGTGGTACAGGTATAGGTATAGGTATAGGTAGTGGTACGGGTACAGGTACATGTACAGATGCTGGTGCACATGAAGTGGACTATCATCTCACAACAGATGGATTTGTTAGATTTAGAGAGAGGATATATGTGTCAGACAACAGTGAGCTCAAGAAGGTGACCTTGAGTGAGTTTCATGTAAAACAATATTCACGTCACCAAGGCTATCAGAAGACATTGACTGCAGTGAATTTTTTTTTGTTATTGGTTGAAACTGAAGAAGGATGTAGCATATTTTATGGCTAAGTGTTTGGATTGTCAGTAGGTGAAGGCAGGGTGTAAGCATCCAGGTGGACTGTTACATCCGATTGCAATTCCATAATGGAAATGGGAGTTAATTTCCATGCACTTTATCATAGTTTTTCCGAGGACAGTGAGATAGCATGATTCCATCATGGTTATGGTGGACATGTTGACAAAGGTTACACACTTCATCCTATTGAAGTCTACATTCTTAGCAAGTGATGTAGCACAAGTCTTCATCATGTATGTGGTTAGATTGCATGGTCTTCCAAAGAATATTGTCTCAGACAGGGATGCTAAGTTCACTTCTAAGTTTTGGAAGGAGTTGTTTGCAGGATTAGGGACAGAGTTGGCCTTCCGTATAGCTTATCATCCACAAACTGACAGATAGATAGAGAGGGTCAACAGAATGTTGGAAGACATGTTGAGGTTTTATGTGATGCATCAGCAACAAAAGTGGGAAGATTTCTGAGAGGAATTCGGATTTTCCACAGTGTTCATATTTATATTGGTCGACGTTTCGAGTCTAGACCCAGACTCATCATCAGGACTGATGTATGGAGAAAAGAAAGAAAAGGGTTTTGATAAATATGTAAAAGGTTGATGTAAAGAGAAGATTACCTTCCACTGGTAGAGTTCGCTTAAAACATTGGGTATCAGGAATCTTTAAAGATGAGTTTATTTGAGGTGTTGTATGGGTGGAGTTGTAATACTCCCATCAGTTGGAGCGTTCTGATTAATAGGGTGTTGATTGGACTGGACATGTTGGCAGACATGGAGTGGGAAATGCAGGTAAACAAGAAGAATTTGAAATCAACACAGGATATGAAGAAGAGCTATGCAGTTCGGAATAGGTTCTTCAAGGAGTTCGAGATTGGGGAAAAGGTTTACTTGCGCATTAAACTGAAGAAGAGATCCTTACATATTAGATTATGTGCCAAGCTAGCACTCCGGTTTGTGGACCTTTCAATATTATTTAGAGGATCGGACTAGTAACCTATCGACTTGCACTTCCTATGACAATGAAATTCCATGACGTTTTCCATGTGTCATTGCTTAAGAAGTATGTTAAAGATGTTGACCATGTGTCATTGCTTAAGAAGCATGTTAAAAATGTTGACCATGTGATTGATTGGTCTATATTGCAGGTCGAGCGAGATGGAGAATTCCAGTCGGAGCCTTAGTGTATATTGTAGAGAAAGGTGCTCATGCTCTGGAACCGAGAAATCAAGCAAATTAAAGTGCAGTGGAAGAACTTTGGGCTTGATGAAGATACATGGGAGATGGGGGATCAAATGTGGGCTATGCATCCTTCATTGTTTGCCGGTTGAGGCAAACTAGTTTTGGTATGATATTGGTATATGTTTTGGGAAATTTTTGGGTGATGTTTTTATATATGCACATATGTATATGGATGTAGATACCACCATGGAATATGTTATAAAGATCCAATAAGCGATATGGGTGTCATGTCGTTATGGTTGTCATCTTGTTATGTTTTCATGTTGGTTTGCTATTCAACAGGGTGATCATTGTAAATATTACATAGAGCTATGTTATAAAGCTCCATGGGCAGTATGTTTTCTTTTCAGTGTTTTGCTAAGGTATAGGTGTGATTGAACACCAAGGATAGTGTCCCCCAAGGGGGAGGGTTCTGTAACATCCCTGGTGAAAATTCCACGTAATAAAATTTAATAAAGGAAAAATAATAACCATGGTTGATGGGATACTTATTCCAAGTTGAATTTTGGGCAAAAAATTATAGTGTGGGTGTTCATTTGGTTTATTGTGGCTAAGGAAATTGGCAAAGGCAACGGCTAAGGCTTTGGAAAGGAAAAATGGCATATTTGGCACATTATTTATGAAAATAAGTGAAATTAGGAGAAAAGGAAGGTGAAATGTCACAGGTTGCATGTGAGGAGGAAAATGAAGGAAAATAATGGGAAATGAAGAAAATAGAGCCCTAATTGATAAAAAGGCTTATGAAGATCAATTGCTACCTTTTTTCAGTTCAGTTTTGGAGCTCTCTCATTATTCTCTCTCTCTCTCTCTCTCACACACACTTGGACACTTAGAGTTTTCTTGGAGCACTTTGGCATCGGATCAAGGAAGGCAAAGAAGGAAAGAGCAAGGAAGAGCAGGATCAAATAGCTACAGTAGGATTCTTTGCGGGTATCGATTTGCATGTGTTTTCCCCTTGCTATATTTGGCATGCATGGTATTGTATGTGGTTCTTTGATGTTATGGCATGGGTTTTTCCAAGTGTGACAATGTTTGCTGTAGAAATTTTGAATAATATGACATATATTCACAGAGATTATCCCTATTATACACTATTGCGGAATACATGCATAATACATAACCTCCTCTACGTTGATCATCAATTTACAGAAGAAGAAACAATAACATGCGCACATAGAAGCATCAATCACACATATCAACACAGTATTTTCCCGGGGAAAGCATCTCGCTAAAAACCCCAACTATCTGTATATTATATTAATTGAGAACATGTAACAATACATAGTACAATACTCTTCACAAGTATCTAGCACTATCTCCACCTGTTACACACAATACAGCTCATATTTGACCTCCAAATCTCCTCTGTTGCTTGCCTGTCTCCACTGCACAATACCTGCATGAGAATGAATGAATCCAAACTCGTTCCAAGTTCTATTTACCTTGGAAAATCACTCACACTGGAAATCACGTGAGCACAGGCTATAATACTGGGCACATCCTGCGTAATTCTCATGGGCATACTCAATCCATTGATTGTGCAAGATCTCATGCACAACTGATAATCACAACTCACCCTTTCACTTACCTCTAACACTTGTCTCCACTGAACTGTCCATGCACTAAGTTAATTAATGTATTCTTTAGTTGCATTATGAGTTAATAATTAGTGAATTAATTAATAACTAATTCACACAACTTATCACTTAGTCTATTGGCCAGTTAGACTAAATACAACTAGTTCAACTAAGTCAAACTGAACACAACTCCATTAAGTACTCATCTAACTCCACAGAACTCAACCACTTGATTTCTAACTGAAGTCCTTCATGCAATAGCTCAGTCAACCCATAAGTAACCACGTGATTCCTTCAGGCAGTTGCATGTGCCACATTTGTAGCTCCAACTGAAGTGCTCCAAGAGAATAAGATACAGTTTAGAGTCCAAATATTACTAAGGGCTAATAATATTTGAATGTTTCTATTTTTACCTGGCAGTCTAAAAATAGACTCTGATCACACCGCTGTGATCCAAAAAATAGAAGTCCATCTATTTTTCCCAACATGACCAATCATCCATAAACAACATCCTGCAACTCATAGACCATGATCCATATGTCTAAAAATAGACATAGTCTAAAAATAGACATTGCGCCAAAACTTGCCTGCAGGGCCACTTAGTGAAGGCGACTCCTTTCCACTAAGCTCCATCATCTTGTTGCATTCTCAACAAGCATTTATTGTTTCACACTTTTCAACAGATGTGAGACATACCGACTGTTGGGTGGCTTGAGGTGATTAATTCCCTCGCTACTTCGTGACTTGATGTCCTTTCCTACTGTTCATCTCACCAGGACGTGATCCATCGGGCCATTAGTAAAACTGTTGGAGCCGAAATCTGAAACACCCAATGACCATCACCCCTTATTTCTCATTGTTGACATGACTTGTTCCACTTGATCTACATTTGTTAAACAACATACAACCTATTGTATCTTTGAAGATAATTCTAGGCTAAGGGCTCAGGAACTGTGCCAAAGAATCTAAGTAAGGGATTTCATTTAATTGGATGACCAATTAATCAAACCATTAACACATGTACAATCCAAAAACTTTTGAGATTTTCAAATTTTTTATTTTCACTCCTAACAACATATAATCCTTCAATTGATTTGGAAAGAAGAAAGGAGAACATATATGATAATTAAACATGCATCTTGAATACTTAATTAATCAGATATAGTAGATATGTGTGGAGAAACTTTTACAGCCAAACACATATACATTCAAGAGATGAAAGAAGGCAACAATTAAATGATGCAGAGGTACTAATTTAAACAATTTGTCCAATTAGCTAGTCTCAGTTATGATGATAACTTTGCAGTGGGTTGTCAGGGAAGTTAATAGTTAACTTATCCTTACTCTAACTCCTATGTTACATTGAACATATGATGAAAAACATAAATGAATACACTAGAAAAACTCACATCAACACTATTGTTGTTAAAACTGGAATCATAATCCTTTGATAATCTTCGAAAACTTCCAAAAAAGTACAATGATGTTTCTTGGCTATCACAAAGGTTCAACCCTTCTTACTTCGAATTACAATGTATATATAGAGTGTAATTAAAAAATATATAATTTAATACAATCCTTTACAAAAAAAATACAATCTTATCCAAAATAATTTGGATATATCTAATTAATACAATTCAAAAATAGAAATATGAAACTAATTCTAGAGAAACAACACATTATTTGAGGATGTTGTTTACAAATGTTTCCTTGAAATTTGTATCTGCTCTTTGTGCTCTTGCCTTTGTTGTACTAGCACCTGAAAAACTGGATTTTGTCCCTGCTTTTATATGTTGCTGCCTAAAATTCTAAATTTAGTTCACTCAAGAAGTTCAAGGAATTTTTCCCAATTATCATTAGTTGGACATGAAAATTTAATTACTTTCCTCTAGGCTTCATCCACTTATGTATAATTATCAAAGTTGGCTTGGTAATGAATAAATTATGAACTTGTTACAAGATAAATAAGTCATGTTCTAAACGTTTCAAAAACATTTTACCACTTATGATCCCTTTTACCTTAGCAAGTTTTAAATTATATGTTGTTATTTCATGCAATTTGTATTGGAAATTATCAAGTGGAATCAATTGACCACGAGAATCTCTTAAAGATGGAAGTCCTTGTTGTTGGAATGTAGAAAACTTTCTATGGAACTTTTTAATTTGAGGTTCCAAGTTCTGACATTTATTTTCCAACTGCAACATTAAGTTTCTTTTTGTCAATACCTTTCTGACCTCTAGGACTCTGTATGTCATATCTTCGATTCCCAAATCTTCAAGCTCATCTTCGGTTTTTGAGTTCAACACTTTAATAATCCTTTGTGCTTCTCCTGGTTTATGATCTAATTCTTCTTTGATTTTTGTTATGGTTTATTTTATGTTATGTACCAGTTGATCCTGTTCAAAAATTATTGCAATGGATGTCAACATCTCTGAAATGGTTGAATTAGTGTCTATCTAGATTTTCTCCTTAAATTGCTTCAGATAACTTTTGTGCATTGATTTACTCATCCATGTATTTTTCACTTTGTTTAGTTAGCTTGAAATTCTTTTGCACCTTTGATATATATGTATTATCTACCTTAATTTTACTTTCTTCCATTCTCTACAGTGATGCTTTCAATTTCTCTATTTCAACATTTCTTAAGGATAAATCTCCCATAGCATTAGATAACTTTTCAGTAGCTTCTTCACTGGTTCATTCTATTTGCACTGTAGATGTTCCTGCACTAATTTTTTGTTCCTTCTTTTTCAAGAGATTTTCCAAATCTGTCTCCATTTTTTGAATATGAATATTTTGTTCAACTATCATCTTCAACACCTTTTATTTTTCTCTCTAGTTGCCCCACTTCCTAAGTTTAGGGATGCTCTATTGTTTGATAATTTTAGTTGCTTTCTTAGTTCTTGAATTTCTGCATTCCTATTTTTGATGATTTCTTCAACAACATTAACATCATTAACATCTAATCCTAATTTTATTACCAAATCTTCTAATCATTTTATTCTAGTATCTTTAGCTAGGGAAGACATCTTTTCTATGTTGCATTGTGAATGAATATTGTTTAAAGAAGCCTGCAATTTTGATGTTTCCATGGAAGAGCTTGTCAATGAGGAATAGATCATCACACCTACTAGTTTATGAAGATCAATTTGATCTATTAGATCAATTTTCTTTGTGTCAAAAGAAAATACAGAAGTATTTTAGTCGCCTACACTTTTAGGAACTCGAACCTTTGCTTAAAGGAATGCTAATTGAAACTGGCCTCTATCAGGGTCAAGTGTAGATAACAGTCTATTCTGGGTAGTTGAGGAGAGTATCCAAACCTCATAATATGTACAAGTCTTCAGTGCTTCATTCTTATTTTTCATTTCTTTGAATCTTGCAAAAATACTATGTCGTTCTGAATAAGGATAAGCAGGTGAATCTAGAACTATTTCTTCAACTTGTTGTAGAGAATACACAGGTTCGCTTTGTAGTACCATTGTAGTAGGTTATTATGGGTTTCTAATCTATGATGATTCTTCTTCTACATTCATTGTTTTTATCCTTTTGAAAACGTTAAATCCCATTGGTCTAAAATTTGAACCTATAGGAGACATACTCTCACTTGGTCTTTTCAATTATTTTTCTTTCAACGTTGGGGTCTCTAGAGTTATTTGACTAGAAATTTTCTCCTCAATCTCTTGCAAGGTTTTATCATCTCATACCCTTTTATTTGCATACTTCTCAATTTTTGGTCTAGATATATGGGTATAAGGAGTTGACTTATGTTTAGCTCTAATAGATTAAATTCTCCCATAGGGTCATAAGGCTAGCTGAAAATGAACTTGAATTTCATATGTTTCAATAAATTATCAACTCTTTTTTTCTGATGCTCTGGTATTAACAATAAATGGACCCAGTTGTAATTTTAACTTAAATTGAGCCTTCTACTTTCTAGAAACAAAACCAATTTTATCTATATTCATCATCTGCCTAATAAATTCAAGAGAAAAAATTCTCATAGGCATGAAAACTAGCAGCTTGTATGGGAGAAATGCACAACCATAGACCTGAATTTTTGTAAAAAATTGGTAAAGATACCAATCTCCTACTTTTTGATTGCTCATTGAGATGTAAAAATATATTTATTTTAGTCTATATCCTTGGAACTGCATCACTGCTAAGAAGACACCTTGATATGTATAAAAATTGAACTACAAAATCACTGAAAGAATACTCTGATTTTTTTCTGACCAACAAAGTCCAGTGGATAACAGAGTGAAGAGGACTAAGGGATTTTTTTCTAGATGAAAACACTGAGAGAAATCCTAAAATGACTTTTTCCACCCATTGATCATTTTGGTATCCTAAAAGACAACGAACCATGGAAACAACATGTCTGGACATTTCTGGAAAAATAGCAAAAGAGTATGGTGGATTTGTTCAAGGCAATTTTGTGTTTTCATAAAGAAGGATTTGAAAATATGAGCTCGCTGCTGAAAGGTAACTTTTTTATAAATTTCCATCAAAGAGTTAGATGAAAAAATATGAAGAGAACTATCAGGGCTTACCTATAAAGCCTAACAAATTAACTCTGAGGTTGTAGAAAACAAATCTCATTCTTTCAGGAAACTATGGCCCTTTGACTCTGTAAATATCAGCTTTTGCATCTAGTGATGAATTCGGGGAAGTAATGGATTTGAGGGAAACAAAATTGGGGCAACATGGACTCCCAGAAGTAGAATTTGTAGAGCATTGGAAAGGTATGTTTTAATGAATAACTTAGTAGTGTTTCAAGCAATAGTTGTAACCTTTTCTTTATTATACAATAGGGAGAATGCAATGAGAATGAATACAAATGACCCAATCACTGAAAGTTGTCTTCTTTATGCAGGAAAGGACAAAAGTAAGAAGGCGCGGTGCGAAACAAGAGTCCCATGAGCAGATAACGGTTGTCCCCCTAAAACCGAATAAAGTCCAGACCAGGGCGAGTAAATTAAGGCAGATCAATCCGAGATGAGATGAAGGACTGTCAGTTCGGAAGACTAGGCAGAGAAAAGAAAGGAGTTAATAGTTTAGCAGATCCCTCAGGATCTTTGATCCTGAGGGATCATTACGTTCAATTATTTTGTTGTTTAGTTAACTCCGCCATTACTTGTATAAGAAGGGGCGGCATTGAAGACTTAAAGGACGTCTGCAATATCTTGTATTTTTACTTTCTGTTTATAAGCTGCACAGTTGGTTAAACTCAGACTATCGAGTCTCTTTGAGACTTAGTTTTGCTGTATTATCGTTGATGCGTTAATATAATATATTTGGTGTTAATTTCCTCCTGCATCTGAAGTAAGTTACGGCGGTGTGCCATTGAGAGCTAAGGGCCCGTCTCCAACAGACACTGGCTGATTGTATCATTACAGTTTGGCTTCGTGTGGTTTGTTTATTGTTTTCCATAATCTGATATACGTACATGTTGTTCCATACTTGTTCATCAGTAGTTTTCCCTTTTATAAATCTTTGTAACGAGTTTACATCATATTTCCAGAATTGATCACATAACGTTGTTCTAAGTTGTTCACTTCCATTACAGACTTTATAAGTGGAATGTTTCAGCTACATATGGTTGGAGTAATGGACTACTGGTAATCGTTTTAGATTATGTTTATATATGATTGACGTTTCCTGTTTATGGTGATTTGTTGTTCCATTTGATTAACTGTCTACTTGTACAAAAGATTGCTCTTTATTTGTATATAAGTTGATGCCAAGGATTGAGAGTGTTGAACTCGCGAGATTTAGTTTCTTTCCTGCTGTTCCTTTTTACTGTTGTTCTATTTTCGAATTGTTGTTCCATTCTGCTTTCCTGCTGTTCCTTTTTACTTGCATTCATTGGTATTGTGTGGGAGAAGGATCAAGGCTGTCGTGAGACACAGCAGACGCTATTATGCTCCCAGATCCATGATCCATACTCTAATTTCTTTTCCTTCATTAGTTTCTAAAGGGATGGGTTACTGCTTCCGTACCCTTGACTGACAAAGTTGTCGTGCGTGATTTCTTTATGCATAAGTAATTTAGCATAGTTTAGCATCCATTTACTCTTGTATTTCTTAGATCTATACTACTAAGCATTACTCTGACAAATAGCCTCAAATCGAGATACCCTTCATAATAACAAAAACGTTCCCGGATTGACTTGTAATGTGAGATAACTAGAGGTGAAAAAGGCCCTTGTTACAGCTCTACATTTTGGCGTCGTTGTCGGGGAAGGGTATAGCCATTTGTTTTTAAAACAGGGTAGTGTGCGAATCTTCCAGGGGGGAATTGGATTTTAAAAACGGAAGGTAAGAACCTACGTACGGAGCATGTAAAACCCCTGCTCCACCGTCCGCCTTCCCAGCAGAAATTGATTGGTTAAATAGGATTTAGCAGTTTAATTGGAGTGCATGACTAAGCAGAAAAAGCCTGAAAAAAATCAGAAGCCTCCATCTAAAGCCGAAAAAGCCAAGGGGCCGGTGACCCTTAGGCGAACGACCTTCATAGACGAAATCTATAAGAAAGTCGAATCTCAGCCATCAGTAGGTTATAGGAAAACCAATTCTAAACAGCCTACTAGTTCCCTTCAGGCC
>APFE030989776.1:0-12746 GCA_000404065.3 Pinus taeda
TTTTTTTTAAATAAGGGTTCCTTCATAAAATAATGAAATTCCTTTTTATTTTTAATTAAAGAATTAAAATCTTTAATTAAAAAAGACTTCCCAAATTCAGAAATTCACTTGAAGCTAATGTAAAAAATGGTGGCTTTAAAAAAAATAATCCACGTGAAGCTTTAAAGTAAAGAGTGGCTTTGAAAAGATGCATAAATACTTTACAATTTATAAAAACTTCACGTGTGGCAATGTGATCCTTAAAGACAACCACTGTTAATCTCCTTCAAACATAACCACAAATTTAATCTCCTCTCCTGAGAAAACAAACACAGTCTTTAACCACCACAACCACTCCTTAACACAATCATCGTGACTGTTCACCTCTTTTTCGCAACTTGTTTCAGGTGTACACCAGAAACCTACGAGGATGTCAGAATATGTTGAAGAGTATCGTAGCCATTACTCTTCACTCAAAACATCGCGATTTTATATTCCAGTCCATACCATGTCAATAGTTGCATATGGAAGACATGAATTGACAAACAACATTAGAGGAGCTCATGGGTTGGGATCACCAGGAGCTCCTACAATCAAATCACCAACTACTCCTACAAGCAAATGCCCCTCTTGGGCTTCACATTAAACTCCCATGATAAATAGGTACACTTAATTAGGGATAGTAAATCAAATCCCCTAATGATAGGAACTGAAAGTCCAAGAAAAGCACAATCATAACTAGGTAACAATAATTACCTAATCTCCATTAATTCTAACAATATATACATATACCAAAAACCTCACATTCATAAAATAACTACTATTTGGATATTCTGCAATCCCAAACCTCACATCTATATAAAATAATATGAGTGAAAGTCTCAAATACGCTTTTTTTTTTTTTTTCTTTTAAATCTCCATATCCAAAATTTGCCAAATTACAATTGTTTTCAAACTCAAAATGAGCTTCCCAACCTCCAACCTCCATTTATCTTTTTCTCAATGCTATAGTTCCAATTACAATTGAATTTATAATTATGTCAATTCTCATATATTTGTATGAACTAACTTCCTCCAAATAGTTGTTATTAGAAATAAATTATCTTAGAGAATTTGTTTTAGATTTGATTATCATACCTTTAATTTTGTTAGCATTAATAGTAATACTCATCTTTGATCATTTTTTTTTAATATTCTCATTTTTTTACCAAGAACATAATGACTTGTTAATTTAATATTATTTTTATAAATACAATTATTTATTTCTTGAAGAAATGAATTTTTAAATATAAAAGGAGATACAAATCTCAATATGAAATACAAAGTATATATATATCTTTTCTAAAGATTAATAATAGTGGGTAATTTGGGGTTATAGGTTACATTCTACCAACCCATATCAAAGATGTGTTAAATTCCATTCATGATAAGCCCTCACTTAATGGTATCATTTTAAATAAAATAAAATATTCGTCTAAATTAAATAAAAAAAAAATATGAAATATAATAAAAAAAAAAAATAAACATATTAGATATTTGGTTAAAACCATTATAGAAACATCAATAATCTTCAACAAATATAGCTATTCTTTTTATATTAATTTTTCAAATAAACACTAATATCATTTTTAAATAGTTTTTTTTTTCAAAATTAATAAACAATTAATAAAATATCAAAAAATATAAATATTTTTAATATTTTAATTAAAAGGCATTAAAATAAAAATATCCCTTATTCCACTCTCCATAGTTCAATAAATTCAAATTTTAAAATATTATATGAAAAATTAATGCAATATTTAATATATCGAGAAAAAGAAGTAGATGCATGAATACTCACTTAACTGCCGTACTATAATGGAAATATATAAACCTTATCCAATCAATACTGCACCTAACACAATTCTAAATATGAACACTTTTTTTGTGAGAAGAAGGAAAAAAAAAGAAGAAAACCTTCCTGGACTAAAATGCGAAAGTTTTATAATCCCCTAAAACCTGACAAACAAACCTATATAATGCATTCACCAATATGTAGAAAGGCCAGAAAGGCATATTTATATTGACTCTACTCAGGGAAGAAAATAACGTGAACAATGTTTTTTTCACGCGGGAAGGGCCACAAGTCAGAAACGAGGGGAAGGCCTTCTGACCTAATCCTACATCGTGATGCACTAATACTTGCTTAGGTTTGGGAGATAATCCTGACAAATAAATAATATTTCGAATATGGATCCTATTTTTGGATTTTCTGTTTTGGGGTGATAAGCATGGATTATAACTTCTAATGGGGGCGATAAGCATGTTATTTATCGGAAATTAACATTGAACAACCAGGCTATATATAAGCTAGCATCATTTGAATTTGCAATATATTCGTTGATAATTAAATCTCTGCAACAACTGCGATTTCTGTTAATTCTTTCTTGTGGTTCTAATTGACTTTCGATGGATTTGTTTTTCCTTTTCATGGGTTTGTTTCTGTATTTTGCCACCTCTACGTTTGCTGTTGACGTGCGGGAAATGAGTATCGATGAATACATCAATTTCGTTAACCCTCCAGCAGTGCACAAATATAAGGTCATATCAAATCTCATTACATCCGGGAAAAAAAATATAATATTTGTCTGATTCTTTGGTTTCCTTTGACACGCAGAATAAGTTCGGAGAAAGCATACTCTGCGTAAAATTCAGTGATCAAATTTCTGTGAAGTACGCACATGATAATATCACGCGGGTATAAAGCCCTAGTGTTTTCAACCTAACATATTATACCCTAAAATCAAATTGATAAAGTGTTGACACGCGCTTCTGTTATTTTTTGCGTCAAAAGGGTTTGAAGAAAGCACCGAAACTGACGCCCTGGAAGCTGAATAATTCGAGCTTCGACTCTGGCAACGTAAGTATTTCAAAGTTGGGCGTTCAGTCTGAGTGTCCAGAGGGCACAATGGCGAACAAGGAAATCAAACGTGAGGATGTGGAAAGAGCGGGATCCGTGAGACAGTTTTTAGACTGGGGAGCAAGAAAACCTGTTTTTCCTGATAACTTTGCACGTCAGGTAGTGCGATTGAGGTTTATAGATAAATCAAGTGATGTGATCAATATTTTCTATAATGTTCTCCATGATTCTCGATTTCTCGTTTTCTGTGTATTATTGTTGGTCACAGCATGCTATGGTGCAATTTGGATCCCCTTCCGAAGCGTTGCATGGAATATCTGGTGTGCTTAATGTATGGAGGCCGATCGTTGGTAACGATGCTGTATTCAGTCTCAGCCAATTATGGTTCGTTCACATTACTGCAACTAAAATAGAGAGCATAGAGGTTGGATGGATGGTAAGTGGATAAGAAACACATAGCTAAACATAGTTGCTATTGCAATGCATTTAATTAATTAGTATAGACTCAAGTTAAATATGGATGTAGGGATTAATTTTCTGAGGTAATATTTTTTGCGAGTTGATATTATTTAAATGTTATTTTTTGCGAGTTGATATTATTTAAATGTTTTAGAGAATAACATTTTTATACATTATATTGGTTGTAAAATAAAGATTTATTATTTAAATGTTTTAAAAAATATTTTTTTTGATACCATAGGGGTTGTAAACTAAGGGTTTAGGCTTAATAAGTATTGATTTTAGGTTTAATAAGTATCGATAGAAACCAATTTTATTGAAATTTACATAGCACCGAAAATTAGTGCAGTGTTTGTTTAGGGGAACGACCACTAAATTAAATATATCACCTAATCTTCCATTATCCGATGATATTGGCAGGTGAATCCGGAGCAATATGGTGATGAGCAAACGCGGCTCTTTGTTTATTGGACGGTAACTACACAGATTGAAGTTTGGTTGATGTATAAAGAAAGCCTTCGTGATGCAGATTGCTGATAAGTGATTGCCTTGATGCAGTCCGACAGCTACCACAACGGTTGCTATGACCTTCTATGTGAAGGATATGTACCAGTCAATGACGGGATGCTTCCCGGGCATATTATTGAACCGGTATCAGTGGATGGAGGGGAACAGCACGACGTTAAACTAAGTGTGGATTACGTAAGAAATGTGTAATTTTAGGAATTTGATTCGATGGCATAGTTTCGAAGAAGCTAATTAGGTCAAATATTATTGGATGTACAGCAAGTGATATCCAACGTTGGCCCAGCATGGGTTTTCCATTACGAGGGCGAGCCTATGGGTTATTGGCCGGTCTCTTTGTTCGGAGATCTCAATCAGGGCGCTACGTACGGGGCATTTGGAGGCGAAGTTTGTTATACGGCCAGAGCCCCAGGTACGCGTCTCACTAGGACAGACATGGGTAGCGGTCACTTCCCTGAAGCAGGCTTAGGCCATGCGGCCTATATCAGGCATATGGTGATACATGGTGCGGATGGGAATGAACTTTTTCTCCATCCTGAAACGCTTGCAGGCTCGCCGGAATGTTATCAAGCGGAATTTGTCGACGTGGATGATGATCCAGAATGGCGTAGAGGTATGCTCTTTGGAGGGCCAGGAGGCTACAATATGCACTGCGTTGAATAGAAGAATAATATTCGTGGCATAGATTGGTTGTTATTAATTAGATATATAGGCACTTTGACATTGATGTACTTTGTTATTTTCAATTACAAAACTATTATAAATTTGTTATTTTCAATTATACATATTTTAAAGTATTATGAGTTTAAATGGTTGAAAGTTAGCAAAACGTTAATATTTTATGATTTTTTATATATTTGATTTATTTATGTAATAAAATGTATTTAAATAATAAAAAAATTATATATATATAATACAATAAAGTAATTTATTATTTTGTAATGTATAATATATAATTTTAAATATATTATTTATAGATAAATAGTTTATAAAAATATTGTTTTAAAATGATTAATTAATATTTAGATCTTTTTAGGTTAGATCTAGATCTTGTGCTTTATTTTTTTGCAGCATGGTTTTAGGGGTAAGTCAAATATGGCACTCAGGTTCACGAAAATAGTAGTTGGCTTTTTGGAGGGCAAGTTCCTGTCCATATCGTCAATGAAGTCTCAGCACCATTGTCCAGGTGGTCCACGTCTTACTCGATTAGGCTTTGAAGTTTTCCAAGAGTGCTCTAATATGTCGCTTCAATGGTTTTTGGCCGCGGCTAATAGCTCTCCACAATTGGATCTCAGAGGTATGGAACCTATCATTTCTGATGAAATTAATATCTACCCCTGTGCTAGGGGTTTTTTATAGTACACTTTGAAAATCCTGAAAGCAGACAATGTATTCTAGATTCTGGCCCTTGGTTTTGGGAAAACTCAAGCCTATTAATGAAGCCATGGAACTCATCATTCGATCCCTCAACAATAGTCATAACTTCAACATCAGTTTGGGTGAGATTGCCAAGCCTACCCTTGCATTTCTCTAATATCTCCTCACTAAAAGCCATTGGAAATACAATTGCAAAATTTTAGTGCACATGCTCAGAAATAGAGGAATATGCTAGAACCACCTATGCACGCATCTGTGTGGAAATGGACTTCAGCGCGGATTCTCAGCTGAAATAAAACTAACAAGTAAAGACTATGCATGGAACCAGAAACTCGATTATGAAATTGTCCTCTTAAGATGTTGATCCTACTTTGAGACAGGGCATCTAGCCAAAAATTGCCCAAAAACCTCCCAAAAAAATTCTACTAGAAAAAACCACCACGGATCTACATGGTGGGAAGGAGCACAAAAAGAACACTACACTGTCATCAAAGAAAAATACTTTAGACCAAACTCTGAATCACAAGAAATCGGGCAAGAAAGAAACAACTCTCAAGACAAGCATGGAGAAAGCCTCGCCCAACAACAGAAAAGAGAACTCGATGACCCTTCAAGCATCAACAGTTATGAGGATTTGAATATTCCACAAAATAAAATTTCATTTAAAAACAAAGCAGATCTCCTAGTCCAAACTTCTTTTTAGACTATCTTCAAAAGGACGAACAACTCGATGACCCCTCAAGCATCAAGAGTTATGAGGATTTGAATACGCACAAAATAAATCTTCATTTAAAAACAAAGCAGATCTCCTAGACCAAACGTCTTCTCCAACTATCTTCAAAAACCAAACATCTTCTCCAACTATCTTCAAAAGGACGAACACAATAGACTACGAAGTTAAGACACCAATGTCCCAAGAACCAGAATAGACGAAGGAGATGCAAGATAAAGGAAGTCCGAAGACGGTAGTGGAAAAAAGAAAGCTAGAGCACCAATCTCGCCAAGAAAGACGAGGAGCAAGACAATTAAAAATTAAAGAAATTATAGGTCCGATAAGAAAGCTAGAGCACCAATCTCGCCAAGAAAGACGAGGAGAAAGACAATTAAAAATTAAAGAAATTGACCAATTTAGTCTTAGTAAACATGTTAAGGACCATCATCATCGGAAATAATTTATAATATTTTTAATCATTTTAAATTAAAAATATATTTATAAACTTAAATATATTAAATTTCCAAAATAAAGGCACGATTTTATTTATTTCTAAAATTAAATGCATGATTTTATTTTATTAATGATAAAATGGACATATCCCCCATAATATAATATATATAATACCTTCCCTCCCACACACACACACACATATATATATATTATATATATAAATATTGATTATAGAATAAAATTTATAGTAACATATACATTTATTAGAGTGAGAAGGTAATGACAATTTAGCTATTTTGACTAACCAAAATTTATGAAAATATAAAAATATTTAAATATTTATATTTATATATTTAAAAAATTATGATATATATTCTTTAAAACACATAAACATTGATATATGATTAGAAATATTGATTATTTATATTAGAGGATAAACTTTAGAATAATATGAATTTTGCATTTCTAATCCAATTTCAATATTTTTACTTAATATTACTTAAAAAAAATATTTACTTACCTCCTTAAACTTCTTTTATGTAATTTTTTCACAAGTTAACGTTTTCAAACTTAACTAAGTATGTTATTTTTCTATAAGGATTTTATTGCAAGGTAATGACAACTTAGCTATTTTGACTTATCAAAATTTATGAAACACATCAAAATATTTAAATATTATATTTATATTTTAAAAAATTATGATATAATATATTCATTAAAACATATAAACATTGATATATGACTTAGAGATATTGATTTTTATATTAGAAGACAAGCTTTATAGCCACTAATATGAATTTGGAAATTTGTATTTCTAACCATTTTCAATATTTTTACATAATATTATAAAAAAATGTTTTCTTACCATCTTAAACTTTCTCTTCCTTTTATGTAATTTTTTCACAAGTCGATGTTTTTAAATGTAACTAGGTATGTTATTCTTCCATAAGGATTTTCATGCCAGTTTCCCTCTTATTTCCATACTAGTCCTTATATTGATTTGATTTTTTTTCAGTGGTATTAGAAAACCAAAAGGAAGTTGTATGAGAACAATTAAGAATGATTTTTGTAAATGAAGAAGTAGTAATCTAAACCTTTTTAATAGAAAATAATGTTAATAACTTATGATTCACATAGAACACATTAGTATTTATTTATATCGAATAAAATCACATTTTTAGATATACAATTGTAACAATATTTAAATTCAATTGAAAACAGTGATAATAGCTACATAATAGCATATTCCCTGTTTTTTTAATGTAGATTCACATTTTATCATTACTTGAGAATGCTCCATTTATGTAATCATTTTTGCAAGCCACACATCTGCATTTATCACAATGAAAGCTTCATTTGCACCTCCGCAGAGCATTATCCCCATTGATTTTGGCTTATGTAATGCCACCTCCACACTCTGCACTCTGCACACTGATCACGATCATTAAAATCTGGCCAAACATTCCTGTTCAATATGAAATTAAAATTTAAAACTGTGCTCCTTCTGGGACCTAAAATGGAAACAACAAAAGTGTAGATGATCATCCACATTTATATTATCATTGGCTTAACAAGAATTTTCTCTCTTTATAGTCTTCTTTTCGTCACATGGTTATTGATACCTAACATTAAAGAGCCATCCATAGTTTATATTTAATCTAGGTGAAGTCAACGTGGGATCTTATCTCTTTATAGTCTTCTTTTCATCATGTGGTATGTTGTATGAATTTTATTTGCATAATGTGGCATAGCAGCAAACATGTTTTCGATTTCTATTACCCAAAGGATGAAAGGCAAAGTAACATGAAAGACAAATTCACAAAGAAATATGTAGCTGGTAGTAGCATCAGTTGTATAATAGGAAGATTATGGCGAACACTTATAATTATTATGGTTATTATTTCGAGTCTCAAGCTACCCACATCAGATGAGGAAGAAAGGTGGTTTTCATCTAAACATCTATAACACATTGATATTACATCACACTTACTCACATTTTCTTTATTACCTTATATGAATAAATAGATTATAGTGATTATCAATGTGGAGTTCGGAGGATTGAAGGTGTGGAACTTAACTCCATGAGTTTGGAGGTGCAAAGCTTCACATAACCAAAAAAGCTCTGTACCTCCAAACTTGGGGAGTTTAGTGCAAACCTATGTTTAAAATGTGTAGAATAAATCACAGTGAAAATGTCACACCATTGTTATGAGTGTAGCCCCTTATTGTTATTGTTAGTGTAGCCCGCTTATTGTTATTGTTGTGCCCATGTAATCCCCATATTATTATTAGTGTGCCCCATAGAAGCCCATTATTGTTATTATTGTGCCCTTACATTATTATTGTTATGTAGGCTGTGATTATATTGTGACCCCTTAGGCTCCTATATATAGAAATGAGGTTTTTTCATTTGAATCATCCAAGATTTATTTATCTATTTATGTAGTGTAAAGGAGGTTTCCCACTCAAAGAAGATAATTTTTAAGTTGTTGATATATATTTTTGTGAGCGGGTTACATAACATTTAGTACGAGAGCTTTGGATTCTAGGGTTTCACTTCTTCAAACAAGTAATCTTGGAATTTTGCTATAACTTATTTTTAAGAGGCTTCAGAAGCTAAATTTTTTATCAAGTGGAGGAAAACTATGGGTTAAATTCGTGTAAAAAATTTAGACCCCGATTCATAATAATTTAGGAGATATGATATGAGGAAGTTAGGGCTCTTGTAGGGTCCATAATTCTATCTTAAACATGTGACCTAGGGAGAAAATCATCATAACTTTCAGTTTAGGCATCAGATTTGAATTCTGTAAAAAGTGGCTAAACATGCATAGACTGTAGTTTTTCATATATCAATTACAAGTCCAAAGGGTGAAACAAGGACACATGACATGCCATACAACTTCACTCTATTGAACTAGTCCATAATCAGGTCATTGTGTGATATTTGGCATAACTCTTTCTGGAAGAATCCAATCATAATGCAGTTAGAAAGAAAACTAAGAGGGCTAATATAGGAAGGAAGTTTAGACCTTGGAGATCTAGAACTACAAGGATACAACAAATTCAATATTGAGCTCCTACATAGCAAGAAAAATGTGTGTATTGTTTTAAATTTTTGCATAAATCTTGTTTGAAAAATCAGTTCGAAGTGATTCAAAGGGCATAGTGAAGCATAAATATCATTATTTTATTCCAGAATGTAACAAATAAAGAAAATGGAAACACTTAGTAAGCAACTAGAAAGCTCTATTATGACGCATGAAGAAGAGGAAGAAATGTAACATGATGTATCAACATTACGAGACCCAAGTGCAACAAATTTCTCTCTCACAAAGAGTAACGAAAAATGAAATGGAAGCTAAGATGGATGGTTTGAAGAATAGTTTAAATTCAGATTGGAAGGATGGTTGAAAGCTAATATGGATGATATATAAGCAAAAATGAAAGGCAACATTGAAGATTTGAAGAATGGTTTAAAAGAAGACATGGAAAGTTTTAAGAAAGGTTTGGAAAAGTTGCTACAAGAAATGATTCCTAATGGAAAACAATGTATTAATCATTATTTCATAGACTCTAACATTGGATTGAAGACCCTCCATATTACAAAGTTCGATATTAGGAAGTTTGATGGCAAGGATCTAGGAACATGTATACTACAGATGGAGCAATATTTTGATCTCCATAATGTGCAACATACAAAAAAGGTACACATTGCAACTTTATATTTAGAACCCAATCCATTTGTATGGTATCGATGAATTTTTTCTCGTAAACCACTTGTCACTTAGTCAATTTTTACGAATGAAATGATAACACATTATAAGGATACAAAGAGAAACACCTTATTTAGCCAAATGATTAGCTCAAACAAAAGGATTCAATGCAGAGCACATTTCAGAATTCCAAAAATTGAATATAAGGGTAAATGATATTATAGAGGAGCATAGGATTGATGTCCTCAGAGGGAATTTATGGATATCATCCACTGTCCATCACATTATCTTTAAGATAAAATTATAAGGTTCAAGCAATGAAATATCACATCGAGCATCATCAACAAGTTCTCCAACTCTTCAAGGATAACCTCACTTTAGCAAAAAATCGAATGAAACAACAAGAAGATTAACATCGTAGCGAAAGAAGTTTTGATGTAGCCGACTGTGTATTTTTATGGCTACAACCATATAAAAAAAATGTCCCTCAAGCAAGCTAAGAAGGATAATAAATTATCACCAAAATAATATGTTCCTGACTAAGTTTATTGAATATTTTCCATTCAAATCATTGAAATCTCTCATTGCAAAAAAAACCATAATAAACCTATCTGTGGGTGGCCGCTATGTCCGCAGACATATCTGAGCTTGATCAAGTATCAAGCCTCACTATGTCCATGGACATATCTAAGATTGATCAAGTATCAAGCCTGCTACGTCCACGAACATATCTGAACTTGATGAAGTATTAAGCCCCGTGGCCAATAGCTAGGCCTAACCCCAAGGGGTTCCGGGAGAATTGACCCTGTGACCTCCTGAATGACGAGGCACTTATTTTACCAGTTGAGATAACCCTTAAAGTCTTTTATTCCAGAATCTTCGACAAGTAATATACGAACTATAAATCCATCAATTCATGAACAAACCTTAAACAAATTAACCCATTGATAAATCCTAAATCCTAAGACTAAGAACATAGAAAGGTTTAATGCTACTTATAACTAGGTATAAAGAGTGAGTATTATAAACAAATATACTGTGATCTTTATTCTCAAAAGCATATACTCATTTACATATTCACTACAATACGTGAGACCTTGCGAGAAGGAAGATAAACAAATATGAGAATCATGTTATGTGGTTACTATTGTCTAACCTTCAATACAAGCAATGGGCTCATTTCAAACCCTACTCCACTCTCAAGGAATGACAAACTTGAAACAATGTATGCACCGCAAAACCCAAGACCATTAAATAAAAGAACATCAATAGATGATATCAATGGAAACACAAATTATTTGCAGAAAGACAAGTTGATTTATCTTGAAAACACTAAAAACGTAGGACTACAGACATAAAGAATTGTCAATTTACCTTTAAGAGGATTGCGGTTCTTAACCTTTTTTGGAAATGACACCCAGTAACAAAAAATCATGACTTCATGTACCCTTCATTATAATGGCCACCGCCCCATTATTACCACCTCCAAGATGGCTTTTAGCCTTGAATATTTGATCATAAGGGCATGATCTCAATTTTTTTATTTTTTAATGGTTTAAGGCTCAAGATTGACGATAATGTACTAATATGAAATTCTCATCTTATTTTACTAAGAGGCAGCCAAATAGAGAAGGATCTTTGTACTGTCTTATCTCGTTTTATTTTTCATGTAAGCAAAAATAATAAATATAAAAAATAAAATTAAGTTATTTCAATATAAAAAATAAATTGAAGATTAAATAATAAAAATATAATTTTTACAATGGTAATAGTTATGTTATTTTTTTTTTTAAGGTTTAAGTTTATGAGAACTTATAGTATTGTCTTATGTTATTAATGTAGAATATAGTATTTAAAGGGAGAAGTTAAACCAACAAAATAATAATTGTGATTGTAATTGTAATTATTTATAATTAATAATTAAACTAACTTAGATCTATTTTAGCGTCTTATCTACCAATCCAACATAGAGATCAAATCACTTGAGATGTAAACTTCTTTCAAAAAAAAATATTTGATCCATCTAAAAACTTAGTAGATCCAAAATAAAACTCCATAAATATTCTTAATAAAATCAATCCCATACTTCTATTTCCAACATTTCCATTTGTTACACTAACTCCTTTAAATATGAATAATCTCTTTATTTTTTCAAATATACCACAATTACATATATTTCCAATTCAAAACCTAATGAATAAAAAGCCGTACTGATAGTGCCACTTACCAAACTACAACTACACACTTACTAACTAAAAAACTTCAATCCAGATGAATCGCATAAGTACTTGAAATAGATTTCTCCCTAACCTCCACAAGCATCATGCTAAGGGAATATGTTGAAAATAATTGCAAGAAGAATGACGATGAAGGCAATGCATGAGAAGGTGATAACATCATGCTAAGTGAATAGGTTGAAAATACTTGTAAGGAGAATGACGTTGAAGGCAATGCATGAGAGGGTGATAATGGGTTGCAGGCCATCAGATTTTCTATAATGATATTCAATGAAAGTTATCTCTAATATATATCTACCACCAATTAAAATGCTCTATATAAACTTACTTTAATATTGGTGATAATGTTTTAAATAAATTTATTTTAATATAAATATTAAAATTTATAG
>APFE030989776.1:13335-27672 GCA_000404065.3 Pinus taeda
TTCATATGACATTTTTCCAAATAATAAATTTAATTAAAAAAGAATAAAATACATAACTACTTTGGAAATAAATCTTTGCATTTGGTTTGTGTATACTATATATAATATCCTATTGAACATTGAAGCTAAATCCATATAATCCATCTCATAATTATTGATAAACATGCCCAAATAAATGTTGATAAATATATTATAATAAACATTAGAATACTTTATAGAAACTCAAATTACTAAACTAAAAAAATCATATAATTATTAAATTATAACTTGTTTAAAATATAATATATAAGTTAAATATATATACATTTAAAATTATATGTTGAAGATTCTTAATCATGGGTATTCACCCCACTTTAAGATGAACATTCTTAATCTATAAATAACATTTCTTATGATGCCATGGGTTGATACTATAGGTTATCGTTACCACATGCCCAAAAAAGCCATAACTCATTTCATATGGTGCTTCTTCATATGACATTTTTCCAAATAATAAATTTAATTAAAAAGGAATAAAATACATAACTACTTTGGAAATAAATCTTTGCATTTGGTTTGTGTATACTATATATAATATTCTATTGAACATTGAAGCTAAATCCATATAATCCATCTCATAATTATTGATAATTAAATTAAAGCTCTTGAAGCCCTATTGTGGAATAAACATGTCTGTTAATATAATAATCTATTTATATAATCTTAATTTTTGAAATTGCTATAAAAAAATTAGTGTTATAATTGATAGTTATGAAAACCATATGAAACAATAAAGTAATTGTTATAATTGTTATAAGTAAGATGTGTTACTAAAATATTATGCTATTTACCTATGGGATCATTTTCTATTCTTCATAGAATTGCCATGCAGTGGTAGTGGCTATGGAACTTATACGATAGATATAAAATCATATATAATGAGATAACTTAAAGATTAATTGTCATGCTGAAGTGTACCTGAAGTTAATTATTATAATTGTTATAAGTAAGTTGTGTTACTAAAATATTATGCTATTTACTTATGGGATCATTTTTTATTCTTCATAGAATTGCAATGCATTGGTAATGGCTATGGAACTTATATGATAGATATAAAATCATATAAAATGAGATAAATTAAAGATTAATTGTCATGCTGAAGTGTATATGAAGTTTATTATATTCAAAATTCTAAGGGAAGAAACCAATGGGAACATTGTTTATTAGTAAAAATACTAAGACTTATTTTATAAGTTAAAGAGATTTTATTAATATTGTTGTATTAACTCTTATTCTTGTTCTCAAGTTAAGAAAGAGATAAAGGATAATAATGATAAATCTTTTTTTAATAATAATAACAATAACAACAACAACAACAACAACAACAACAATAATAATAATAATAATAATAATCCAATTTTAATTATTATCATGATGAACACTAAATATTATATGGACTACAAAGAAAATAATATGTTTTTGATTTGAGATGGGGTTCATCACTTGGAAAATAATATTATCTTTGTTATACAATATTATCTCATCCTTTATGTGAAATAGTCCATCTAAGATTGGACATCTATATGCCATCCTCACTTGAACCAACAGTGGGGTTTTTGACTAGAGTTAGAAGCAATTTTAGGAAACATCTTGGCTCAGATATTTTATAACTTATTCATAAACATATGATACCTAGTCATAACTATGCTTTCAATGATATAAATGATTGCTTCATTGAGGCGGATAAGATAAGGAATATTTCCTCAAATCTTGATGTTGTAGGTTATAAATTACTTTTTGATCTGTTCAAGATTTCTCCACAACTCTCTAGATATGCATATACCCAAAACTTCACATTCATAAAATAACTATTATTTGGATATTCTACAATCCCAAGCCTCACATCTATATAAAATAATATAAGTGAAGAAAGTCTCAAATAAGTTTTTCTTTTTTAATCTCCATATCTAATGTTTTCCAAATTACAATTGTTTTCAAACACAAAATAAGCTTTCAAAATAACAAAATAACATAATGACTCGTTAAGTTAATAATACTTTTATAAATACAATTATTTATTTTTGAAGAAGTGATTTTTAAATGTAATAATGAGATACATTTTAATATTAAATACAAATATACATATTTTTTCTAAAATTAATAATAGTTGGTAATAGGCTTAGAGGGTGAATTTACAACCCAATATCAAAGAGTGTGATTTATTTCATGTAAGCTCACTTGAATGGAACCAATTTTAATAAAATAAAAATATTCTCTAAATTAGAAAGCGATATGAATATAATAAAAAACAAAAATATACATATTTACATTATTTTTAGTTTAAAATAATTATAAAATTTGAATAATTCCAAAATGTGTAAATTCTTTTTTCAGATTCAATTTCAAGTTGACACGTATCATATTTTAAATAAAATAATTATTTTCTAAGTTCAAAAACAATATAAAAAATATAATAAAGACTTGAAAATATAAATATTTTAATTATTTTAATTAAAAACATTATAAAACGCCCCCTCCTTCCACTCTCTATAATTCAATAAATACAAATTTTAGAATATTATATGAAAAATTAATGCAATATTTAATATATCGAGAATACTTCCGTAAGATAATGGGAATATATAAATCTTCCGTACTATAATTGAAATATATAAATCTTATCCAATCAATACCGCACCGAACACAACTTTAAATATAAATATGATCACTTATTTTTGTCCGAAGAAAAAAAGGAAGAAAACCTTCCTGGATTAAAATGCGAAAGTTTTACATACTATAATCCCCTAAAAACTGATAAATAAGCCTATATAATGTATTCACCAATATCTAGAAAGGCCAGAAAAGTATAGATGTTGACACTTGTCAGGACACAGTTGGCATATTTATATTGAGTAGGTGAAGAAAATGACGTGAACAATGTTTTTTCAGGCGAGAAGAACGAGGGGAAGGCCTCCTGAGCTAATCCTATATCGTGACGCGCTAATTCTTTCTTAGGTTTGGGAGATAATCCTGACAAATAAATACTATTTTGAATATGGATCCTATTTTTGGATTTTCTTTTTTGGGGTGATAAACATGGATCATAACTTGGGCGATAAGCATGCTGTTTATCGGAAAATAACATTGAACAACCAGACTATATATAAGCTAGCATCATTTGAATTTGTAATATATTCGTTGATAATTAAATCTCTGCAACAACTGCGGTTTCTGTTAATTCTTTCTTGTGGTTCTAATTGACTTTCGATGGACTTGTTTTTCCTTTTCATGGGTTTGTTTCTGTATTTTGCCACCTCTACGTTTGCTGTTGACGTGCGCGAAATGAGTATAGATGAATACATCAATTTCGTTAACCCTCCAGCAGTGCACAAATATAAGGTCATATCAAATCTCATTACATCCGGAAAAAAAAAAAGAATATATTCTGTCATAATAATATTTGTCTGATTCTTTGGTTTCCTTTGACACGCAGAATAAGTTCGGAGAAAGCATACTCTGCGTAAAATTCAGTGATCAAATTTCTGTGAAGTACGCACATGATAATATCACGCGGGTATAAAACCCTAGTGTTTTCAACCTAACATATTATACCCTAAAATCAAATTTAGAAAGTGTTGACACGCGCTTCTGTCTGTTTTTGCGTCAAAAGGGTTTGACGAAACCACCGAAACTGAAGCCCTGGAAGCAGAATAATTCGAGCTTCGACTCTGTCAACGTAAATATTTCAAAGTTAGGCGTTCAGTCTGAGTGTCCAGAGGGCACAATGGCGAATAAGGAAATCAAACGTGAGGATGTGGAAAGAGCGGGATCTGTGAGACAGTTTTTAGACTCGGGAGCAAGAAAACCTCATGATCCTGATGGCGTTGCACGTCAGGTAGTGCAATTGATGTTTATAGATAAATGAAGTGACGTGATCAATATTTTCTATAATGTTCTCCATGATTCTCGATTTTTCGTGTTGTGTATTATTGTTGGTCACAGTATGCTGTTCTGAAATTCCAATCCTCTCACGAAACAATGCGTGAAATATCTGGTGTGTTTAATGTATGGAGTCCGATCGTTGGCAACGATGGTATATTCAGTCTCAGCCAATTATGGTTCTCTCACCAGACTAGCAATAAATTAGAGAGCATAGAGGTTGGATGGATGGTAAGTGGATAAGAAACACATAGCTAAACATAGTTGCTATTGCAATGTATTTAATTAACTTAGTTGCTATTGCAATGTATTTAATTAATTAGTATTGCAATGTATTTATTTAATTAGTATAGATTCAAGTTAAATATGGATTTAACATGATGGATAGGGATTTATGGATGGAGAGGGATATAATTTTCTGAGTTATTTTTTTTCGAGTTGATATTTGAAGTTGATATTATTTAAATGTTTTAGAGAATAATATATTTATGCACTTTATATTAAGTTGTAAAATAAAGGTTTATTATTTAAATGTTTTAAAAAATAATATTTTATACATTATATTGGGTTGTAAAAGTGTCATATCCCTCCCGTAATTAACTCAACTTAAATCAAACTGTTATGAAATAAGTTACAAATCAGTTATTGAACTGATTCTTGATTCCCGTGAAACTAAATTAAGGATGAATCAAGAAAAGGAGGTTACGGTGGTTTTACTTAGGGAGTGGTTCTGATTCAAAACTGATTTTTGCAGAGGTGTAAAAACGGAAAGTAATGGAGGGTTATGGGAATCGCACAGATGTGCTCGAGATGAGGGTTTTTCCTCGATTACATGCATAATGGTGCTCAGCAGATGTCTTGGGCGCTTTGTAGTAGAAGGCTCTCATCATCTCTACATGATTCGCTTTGGAAGGATCTCTTTGTTTTCCTTGCTGAAGGCGGAGTACCAGTCTTTTTTTTTTTTTCAGTGGCAATGGTACCTGTTATCCTTCTTTCTGTTTCGTTCTCTTCACCAGTTTATTTATTGATTTCACTACTAACGATTGGGTGGGTTAGTTAGTTGAGTAACTGGTTATTAAGCAGATCGGTTGGTATCCTAGATAATAGAATCTGGGTTTTTGTTTTAATGGAACACTGCTTAAAAACGAGTTTTAGTCCTTTTTAAGTCTCTTTCTAACGCTGTATTGGGCGAAAGGCTATTTATGCCGCAACCCTGATGATAGTGACAGGCAGTTATCTTCTGTATCGTTTAAGAATAGCAGGTTAGGTTGAATGTTGCACTTGACACTGGTTTTCGATGATACTTCTAATAGATGAGTTATGCGCTAAGTCGATTAACTAGTTTTTTTAAGTAGTTCAATTGATTTCGGAGTAATCAAATCTGAGCTTCTGTGTTAATGGAGTATTACCTCAAAATTTGAAGTCAATCCCTCGTTGTACTGGCCCTAGCACTGTATTGGGCGAAAGAACGTTTTGGTTCATCCGCAGTTGATTGTGGTGTTGTTATGTTGTAACCTTGTTGACAGTAATAGAAGGTTGTCTCTCACATCATTTACAATAGTGCTGCACCGAGCCCTGGATACTGGTTCCACTGCTAATGAATGTGTTGGTTAATTTCTGGATAATATAATCACAATTTTCTTAATAGAATATTGCCTCAGAATTTAGAGTTTGTCACTCGTAAGGACTCGCCCTAGCTCTATATTGGGCGAAAAGGGCTGAAGTTCCATCCCGAGGCGAATTGTAGATGTCAGAACCTTTTTGACTATGATAGTAGATTGTCTTCTGCATCATTTAAGAGAATTTTAGTCAGTCTCGTACCTAATGCTACAGAACCTTAAGACTAGGAAAGTACAATACGTTTGTTGCAGTGATATTTCTTTTGAATCTGGGAAAAGGGTTCCGGTGTTTGATTGAGCCGAGGAAATATTTACCTTGGTGACACAGATAAATATGATACACATGTTTTCACTATTGTCATAATTTGAAATTAATATGAAGTCTATTGCCTCCAAGCAATCTATTACATCCACGCTAGTGCCTTTTTATATATTAGGCTGGACAGCGAATATATTTGCCCAAATTCTTAAAAGACTTGCTCGCATTTATGAAAACAAGTTTTATCATCAGTAAAAAGGTGAACTTATAAACACTTTTCTTAGGCCATACATTTGCAAACTTGTTGTATAGGCTCTATAATCTTTGTATCTAGAGAAGTGGGGCACTCTCACAACCCAAGGATAGGGCACAATGGTTAAGAGCATGTATTTCTTGGTAAGGGGTTACAAGTAGAATTCTAGAGAAGAGAATATGTGGCGCATATATCAAAGAAGGGCTATTATGATAAGCTATTGAACACACAGAATATTCATTGTGTTAGAGATATGTTCTTTGTTTGGATAGAGAAACTATTGAGTCATATTTCTTTAGGAAAATGATATGTGAGTACTTTTATGCTAATGTAACTAATATTTTAGTTTCTTGTTGAATGGGATGTGTAAACAGATAATATTTGTGTTAGCTTTCATTAGAAAGGGTATACATACACATGCAGGAAGAGGCAACAAGTTGTGTTGGTTTGCGTTACATGTTTGCAAGCATAAAAAAATAATAGCTAGAGGATTAGCTCTTTTGATAAAGTTTACATAAAATTTTCATGTAAGGAGATTGTAACTGATGTTGTAGTGAGTCCCTTCAAAGGAATGCCTTAGCGTGTTGTCCTCTAAGAGTATGTGCTTATGCGAAGGGAAATGCTAGTTAATATAATTATTAAAGATGGGCTAATATGGTATACTATGGTATGCACAAAGAATAGTCATTGTGATATGGAGTTATGCTCTTTGTATGTTAAAGAGACTATGTTTAGTTCTCGGAAAAAATAGCTATATGAAAAGAACATATGTGCTAAGCATAAAAATAATAGTTTATTACATGTATGAAAATATAACGATTGTGTTATACATGTTGGTAGAATTAATGGGTTGGAATTCTACAGAGAATTATGCATTAGAGTAAATGAACATTGAGGAGGTAAAACAATATTTACTTGAGTAAATGTATTAGTTATATAGTATGTCATGCTTGCTCATGCATATGAGTAGAAGTTAAAAGATCTCTTTAGAGGTTGCTAATTGATTGATTAATATGGTATCTAATCTTGTTTCCAAGCTTGTTGACAACTCATTGACAGGAAACGATGGTGGTTGTGCCAAAGAAGAGTGATATTTAACACTGTGACAAGAAAGGGATTAATGGTCCATGTAGATAAGTTAGAGTTACAGGATCGTTCATTGCTAGAACAATCACGCCACAAGGAATGTTGCATGTGGCGGTATGTAAGGAAAGTGTTTCATGGAAAATGTTTTAGCTTTTAGCTAGTTATGTAATATCTTGATGATAATTCATTGTAATGATTTCATAACAATGGTTAAGGGATGGAATCCCTTATGAGCCATTGAGTGAGGGGTGAAAACCCTCACGAGCGTTTAATAATAAGATTAAACGTTGCTGGTTTTCACCCTACGGGGTTTCCAGGGTATATTGGTGTTCAATGGTGTGATTGCCTTTTGTGTCAGTTTGATGATGATGAATCCTTGATGTTGATGGTTCTTTATTTGATGACATGATCATATTGTCCAAGTAGGAGATTAATTAATATGTTTATGGAAATCATGAAATGGATACAAGGATTCATGGGACAATTTATGTTATTACACTACTACAGTGGTGGTTAAAGGTTATGCAATGGTTAAGTAACTTACTGTCTTTGATGGCAATTTACTTGATGTACTAATGAATACTATATCTAATGGTTAATGATGAATTGTGGAGTTGTTAATTAGATAATTACTTGTGGTAATTTGTATAAAAAATTCTAACTCCCTATTTTTACATACGAGGTTATCGGGGTATGTTACAAGTGGTATCAGAGCTAAAGGTTGCAATACTGGCGCCTTTGGGAATTGGTAAGCAGAGAAGAAACTGAGGTACGCCACCAGTGGCTTTAACTCAGGTATGTGTTTAGCCATTCGCAAATTGATCTGTGTAGTACACTACCTTCGGCATCATATGTGTGAATCATGTTTATAACTGCTTTGAGTAGTAAGTAATAAAGTTGTTGAGTAACTATGTTCATGACATTGGATTCCTGATGATGATAAAAGACAATGAAACTTTTGTTGCACTTAAGAACAATATTGAACACTCATTACACTTATGAAAAATCTTGAACACTCATAGACGAAAGTGACAATCAACAATCCACTTTTGATTTGCAAATATGGCGATAGCAATGATGTATTTATTAAACAGGATTGGTGTTGCAATGAACTAATTTTAATGAGTCAATGCATGAATTTAAAATACGGGGATGTCCTTGGATTTGATGATATGGTGTTTAAAAAAAAAAAAGAGACTGTGCAAGATAAGCAGGGGCAAGAGCCAGTGCATGTGCAACGTCCACCTGAAGACAGTCATAAATATTTGCCAGATGTGGTGCATGGAATACATCTTCAAAAGGAAATAATTGGTACTTATGGCAATGCTTTGCACTTCAACCATCATTTTGGACTCTCTGTACATGATTTCTCATCTGTGAGGCCCTCGTCGAGCTCCGTGGTGGTATAGCATAATGAAGAGAAAGATTGAAGAGCGATTTTGACATCGAGATCATGCGGTGTGGAGGTTGCCAAGAAAAAGATAAGTATCTTGCTCAATTCTCTTGAATTAAAATATGTGCATGTTATTATATTTACAATATTGCATTCTGAGAAGATAGTTCTCGTAAGTTTTGTTCCTGGTTTTCCAGATTTTTAACTGTCTATTTCTGTGCTATTTGATATGGATATTTTGGCACACAGTAGAAAACTTTATCTGCTTGAATCGACTTGATTGTAATAACTAATTTTTGATTCAGTCTTGTCATAGATGTTTGAAGATGATTGGTAGTTGAGATTGGTTAGTATTGCATGACTAACCAATAGAACTTATATGCATTAATTGCATTGGACTTAAGATTATTACAATTCGTAAACAAGTCATGGTTGATTGATGTCACATGCGTGGAATGTGTATGATGATTTTATGAGAAGAGTTCTTAATTTTACACACCATGAGAATGCTTGATGAATAGTGTATGCTTATGTCTTAATTATTTGAGATTCACTAGCATGGTATGTGTTATGTTAATCATTACTAGTTGTGAGATAAAAATCCTTTGAACCTCGATTTAATGATGGTTGAATTTATCTCTACTATGGGAATGACGGATTCTTATGCATGTTGCATTCTAGTGTGAAGTTAATTGTAGAACCATGTTCAGTGGGTAACATTTCTAGGACCCATTCATGGTAGAATTACATGTGACAATTATTCATAAATAGACTACATGTGTTAATGAAGTTATTAGTAAACTCTAACTACCTTCCCCAACTGTAGATGCTTTCAAAGGAAAAAGGAAGCAAGGAGAAGGGAAAAGACCATGCTGTAGGGACAGACGGAGAAGGGAAAAGAATCGGTAAGTCTGGTGATGACCAGATAGCGCTTGATGTGCATGTGAGTATTCCTTTGACCATGCTTAAGAAGTTGGAAGATGATAACTATAGTGTGTTAATGTTAGTGATTTTCGTAATGTCTCCTTGAAGTCATTATTCTGAAGTGGTCACATGGTAGTGATAAGATAATTATTGCATCTAACATCAAGGGGTAACTCTAATGCATGTGTGACACTTAGGGGATCATGCTTCTAATTGCATAAGTAGAGGAATTGCTTCCGATAAGGGTAGTTTAATTAGTTAGCTATGCATGTTGAACCAATGGTTGGTCAGAACACCTTGATTATGCTTAATTATATTAATGATGCATGGCCAATGCTGGCCATAGTAAACATAAGATAATACACCATTAATGACAATTTGGATTCAGACAACAGATTATGGGAAATTGGAAATGTTTAGATCATTAACTCAACTATTGTTGACAATTATACTTGCATATGCTTTTATACATGATGATATTGTATGCATGAAAAAATTTGGAAATTGAATACTTGTTAAAAGGATGCATATGTATAACCAATGTTGCTAATGGGATTAAGAAGAGGTAGCTTAATGGCAATAAGAAAACTCATCACATAAATCGTTGCAATATGAATTGTAATTATAAATGAGAAAGAATAAAGTTATATGATATGCATGAATTGTGTTATTTAGAATCTGAATGCATACAACATGTTTGAGAAATATGTTTCCCATCAATCTAGATGTTGTGGACCCATGATGAGGGTTAAGTGTAAATGCATGGTGTACATGCATGTTTATTTTGTTAATGATAATGTTCATATGGTTCATTACGTAGATTACTTTGGGAAAGAGTAAAGAGAAATTTAACATGCCAGACAGTTGCAGATAGTTGTGAAAGGCTAGAATGCCTTTGGTTGATGACAGTTACTTGCTCAGAGGGGTTGATGGTACTTGTCTGCCCGGATTGTGAAAGGCTGGAATGCCTTGGGTTGATGACAGTTATCTGCCCGAAGGGGTTGATGGTACTTGTCTTCCCGAGTTTGGGTTGATGGCAGTTACCTGCCCGGAGGGGTTGATGGTACTTGTCTGCCCGGATTTCCTCTCCATAGAATTCTTGAGCTGGTCGGCCAGTGGAATTCCATGTTAGACCTAGTAAGGTCTCTATCCAAGAAACTGTCTGGATGTGAAAATAACTCGATTTGGTTGTGGAAAGCAGTTCCCATGTGTTGAAAATAACTCGATTTGGTTGTGGAAACCAGTTCCCATGTGTTGAAAATTCTTTAGCCTATTGCAGTTATCATAGCTAAAGAAATTAACTAATCAGTTATATGTGATGTTAAAAATAAATTCTATATATGGTTGTGTGAAATATGTTATGCACATTTAACAGGAAATGAGCTTAGTGCTCAATAAGGAGTTATTGGAAATTTTAATTCCTTTGTTGTATTATTAATCTTGTGAACATCTTGGTAGGGGCTAAGAAATTTCACTTGATGCAGTGATTGACCGTTTTGATGATTAGAGAGCTATGTGCTCTTTTGGTACTTTTAGAAGTACTCCGTGGATGTCTTTAGTGAGAATCATTTTAGTGTGCTTGTGGAGCAGTGATGAGCTCTTTAAGGTACTTGTAAAAGTACTGTGATTCAAAAATCATCTAACATTGCACAGATTGATTGATAGTTAAAAGTATTTCATTTTGATTCGCAAAATTATGACTAATGCGATTGAATTTGTTGTCAAACATTACAGAATTACTTACCATGAAGATACCATGAAGAGTTGATGGGTGGTCTAGCCACTATTAAGATGCTTATGTGAAAGAGTTCATGATTTTTGAGAGTAGATGGTAAGTAATGGTAAGTTGATATAGAGTTTGGGTTTTGAATTTGAATAAGGGCCAAGTGGTGGCAATTAGAACTTGCATATTTTTGCAATTATGAATGCTTATGGCTATTGATTTTTCTTATGTTATAACATTACTATTTTGTTTATTATCATTTCTTGGAATGAAATCTTTGATTTGAAAGTTGGAGGATCACATTTTGTGTGGTTTAGATGGTAATACTATGAGTAAAATCTCAAGTTCCCAATGAAAGATGAACACCGAGGACGGTGTTCTTGTTAAGGGGGGGAGTATGTCATATACCTCTCGTAATTAACTCAACGTAAATCAAACTGTTATGAAATAAGTTACAAATCAGTTATTGAACTGATTCTTGATTCCCGTGAAACTAAATTAAGGATGAATCAAGAAAAGGAGGTTACAGTGGTTTTACTTAGGGTGTGGTTCCGATCCAAAACTGATTTTTTTTGGAGAGGTGTAAAAACGGAAAGTAATGGAGGGTTATGGGGATCGCTGTGCGATGTGCTGGAGATGAGGGTTTTTCCTCGATTACATGCATAATGGTGCTCAGCAGATGTCTTGGGAGCTTTGTAGCAGAAGGCTCTCATCATCTCTACATGATTCGCTTTGGAAGGATCTCTTTGTTTTTCTTGCTGAAGGCGGAGTACCAGTCTTTTTTTTTTCAGTGGCAATGGTACCTGTTATCCTTCTTTCTGTTTCGTTCTCTTCACCAGTTTATTTATTGATTTCACTACTAACGATTGGTTGGGTTAGTTAGTTGAGTAACTGGTTATTAAGCAGATCGGTTGGTATCCTAGATAATAGAATCTGGGTTTTTGTTTTAATGGAACACTGCTTAAAAACGAGTTTTAGTCCCTTTTAAGTCTCTTTCTAATGCTGTACTGGGCGAAAGGCTATTTATGCCGCAACCCTGATGATAGTGACAGGCAGTTGTCTTCTGTATCGTTTAAGAATAGCAGGTTAGGTTGAATGTTGCACCTAACACTGGTTTTCGATGATACTTCTAATAGATGAGTTATGCGCTAAGTCGATTAACTAGTTTTTTAAGTAGTTCAATTGATTTCGGAGTAATCAAATCTGAGCTTCTGTGTTAATGGAGTATTACCTCAAAATTTGAAGTCAATCCCTCGTTGTACTAGCCCTAGCACTGTATTGGGCGAAAGAACGTTTTGGTTCATCCGCAGTTGATTGTGGTGTTGTTATGTTGTAACCTTGTTGACAGTAATAGAAGGTTGTCTCTCACATCATTTACAATAGTGCTGCACCGAGCCCTGGATACTGGTTCCACTGCTAATGAATATGTTGGTTAATTTATGGATAATATAATCACAATTTTCTTAATAGAATATTGCTTCAGAATTTAGAGTTTGTCACTCATAAGGACTCACCCTAGCTCTATATTGGGCGAAAAGGGCTGAAGTTCCATCCCGAGGCGAATTGTAGATGTCAAAACCTTTTTGACTATGATAGTAGATTGTCTTCTGCATCATTTAAGAGAATTTTAGTCAGTCTCGTACCTAATGCTACAGAACCTTAAGACTAGGAAAGTACAATACGTTTGTTGCAGTGATATTTCTTTTGAATCTGGGAAAAGGGTTCCGGTGTTTGATTGAGCTGGGGAAATATTTACCTTGGTGACACAGATAAATATGATACACATGTTTTCACTATTGTCATAATTTGAAATTAATATGAAGTCTATTGCCTCCAAGCAATCTATTACATTCACGCTAGTGCCTTTTTAGGCTGGACAGTGAATATAATTGCCCAAATTCTTAAAATACTTGCTCGCATTTATGAAAACAAGTTTTATCATCAGTAAAAAGGTGAACTTATAAACACTTTTCTTAGGCCATACATTTGCAAACTTGTTGTATAGGCTCTATAATCTTTGTATCTAGAGAAGTGGGGCACTCTTACAACCCAAGGATAGGGCACAATGGTTAAGAGCATGTATTTCTTGGTAAGGGGTTACAAGTAGAATTCTAGAGAAGAGAATATGTGCTGCATATATTAAAGAAGGGCTATTATGATAAGCTATTGAACACACAAAGAATATTCATTGTGTTAGAGATATGTTCTTTGTTTGGATAGAGAAACTATTGAGTCATATTTCTTTAGGAAAATGATATGTGAGTACTTTTATGCTAACGCAACTAATATTTTAGTTTCTTGTTGAATGGGATGTGTAAACAAATAATATTTGTGTTAGCTTTCATTAGAAAGGGTATACATACACATGCAGGAAGAGGCAACAAGTTGTGTTGGCAACAAGTTGTGTTGGTTTGCGTTACATGTTTGCAAGCATAAAAAAATAATAGCTAGAGGATTAGCTCTTCTGATAAAGTTTACATAAAATTTTCATGTAAGGAGATTGTAACTGATGTTGTAGTAAGTCCCTTCAAAGGAATGCCTTAGTGTGTTGTCCTCTAAGAGTATGTGCTTATGCGAAGGGAAATGCTAGTTAATATAATTATTAAAGATGGGCTAATATGGTATGCTATGGTATGCACAAAGAATAGTCATTGTGATATGGAGTTATGCTCTTTGTATGTTAAAGAGACTATGTTTAGTTCTCGGAACAAAATAGCTATATGAAAAGAACATATGTGCTAAGCATAAAAATAATAGTTTATTACATGTATGAAAATATAACGATTGTGTTATACATGTTGGTAGAATTAATGGGTTGGAATTCTAAAGAGAATTATGCATTAGAGTAAATGAACATTGAGGAGGTAAAATAATATTTACTTGAGTAAATGTATTAGTTATATAGTATGTCATGCTTGCTCATGCATATGAGTAGAAGTTAAAAGATCTCTTTTAGAGGTTGCCAATTGATTGATTAATATGGTATCTAATCTTGTTTCCAAGCTTGTTGACAACTCATTGACAGGAAACGATGGTGGTTGGTGCCAAAGAAGAGTGATATTTAACATTGTGACAGGAAAGGGATTAATGGTCCATGCAGATAAGTTAGAGTTACAGGATCGTTCATTGCTAGAACAATCACGTCACAAGGAATGTTGCATG
>APFE030989777.1:3346-26623 GCA_000404065.3 Pinus taeda
AGTCCACTTGGACCCCCACCATTGTTTCTTTCAGCTTTTTAGTTTTCTTAATTGTAGCACAATTTACTATTTTTAGCAATTTTTCGGGTCCTAAACTTCCGGAGCCGTTATGGACTGATGTTGCTCTTCCTAAAGTTGTAGTTCTCGGATATATCTTTCTAATGAGATATTGTACGCGTCAAATGGAGATCGTATGCCAAAGTTACGACCCCAAGAAGTTGATGTACCAATTTACCCAAACAGGGCCCACAGTTTGGCATTTCATCTTCTAAGGTTAGGTTTTTGGATGTTTAGGGTTTTCCATTGTTTCTCAACAATAAATAGGCCTTAGAGCCTCATTGTAGCATAGTTCAGAGGCATGTAACCACCACATCTCTTTTCAGAGATAAGCTACGATCGCCCTAGCTGTTTATTTCCATTTTCTATTTGTAAGCATATCTCAGTATTTTACATTAATGAAATGAAGTATTATTTCCGTTGCATCTTTGTGTTTATGGTGACCTCCGTAATTTGTTGCATTCTTGTTTAAATCCGGATCATGCAAAAAGGTCACATCCGTCCGAGTTCATCGCCCTGTAGGAGATCGATCGTGTTGTTACAGAAGAAATTTGGGACTTGGAGACTCTGTATTGAATATCAGGCGCTGAACAAGATCACTGTCCGGAATAGGTACCCGATCCCATGGATTGATGAACTTCTGGACCAACTGAAGGGGGAAAAATATTTCAGCAAGATTGACTTGAAATCAGGATATCACTAGGTACCAATCGAACCCTCCAATGTGTGGAAGATTGCCTTCAAAGCCAACGAGGGCCTTTTCAAATGGTTGGTTATGTCTTTCGGGTTGATGAATGCTCCTACAATCTTTATAAGGTTGATGGATGACATCTTGCGGCCATTCACCAAGTCATTTGTAGTGGTATACTTGGATGACATCTTGATTTTCAACCAAAGTTGGGAAAAGAACCTCCACCACATCCGATAGGTTCTCTAAACACTGCACCAACATAAGCTATGTGCCAGTTTGGAGAAATGCACTTTTTGCATGACCCAGGTTCAGTATCTGGGATACATTATTGATGAACGGGGAGTGCATGTGGATCCGGCCAAAATCCAAGTCATTCGGGATTGGCTAGCTCCAACCACTTTGACAGAGCTTTGACTTCGACCATACTTCCCATCATTGATAGACACATTAGACCTTGCAGAACAATTCACACCTACAAAGTTAAATCCAGATTGCATGGAACAAGCCACAATTGATCGGATCATGGACACGTAGATCAAACACACTCACTAGTAGAAGATCCAACTATATCGAGCTGTCAAAGAAGGCCAAATCCTTCAGCAAGGCAAGTGGCTTACCAGGGACCAAGTTTAGCAGAAGTTTCCCCATCTCATGGAGGAACTCAATGCAATGGGTACAATTGCTTCCTAAGGGGGGAGGAATGATCCAGGTGGATATTGGTGGCCACCCACCAATTCCACTTGGACCCCCACCATTGTTTCTTTTAGTCTTTTAGTTTCCTTAATTGTAGCACAATTTACTATTTTTAGCATTTTTTCAGGTTCTAAACTTTTGGAGCTATTTTGAGGCCCTAAACAACGCTTTTTTGGAAATCTTGTACCAACGATTTTTTTAAGCTAAAATCACTTTTTCCATCATAGTCCTCGGAGAGATCTTTCCAATGGGGTATCATGTGCGTCAAACAGAGATAATATGACCAAGTTGCGAGCCCGGGAAGTTGGCTATCCAACTAACCCCAACGGGGCCCATAAACTCTTGGTGTTACATCTCCTCGAGTTAGGGTTTTGGTTGTTTATGGTTTGCTCTTATTGTTCAATAATAAAAAGACCCTTGAGCCTAATTGTAATGCAGTTCAGAGGCATGTAGTCACCACATCTCTTGTGAGAGATAAGCTACCATTGCCCGAGCTAGTCTTATTTCCATTCTGTTTGTAAGTATATTTCAGTATTTGATATTAATTAAATGAGGTGTTATTTCTACTGCATTTTTGTATTTATGGTTATATTTGTAACTTGTTGCGTTCCTGTTTAAATCCGGATCAAATTCACCCATAGGTTCTCTGAAAAACATGGAACACACAATAACTTGGTAGACTAATATAAATTTTTAGTAAATATTGGCTTTTAAGGAAATATACTAGGGTAGTAAATTGCAGAGAATAAATACCATTTATGAATACAAACCAAAATTGAAACAAGGGCTACATAGTAGCTAGCACTTGTTGCTTAGCTTAAATATAACTTAATTAAAGAAAAAAATAACCAAGACAAATATTTCTTCACAAAAAGAAAACAATTCATAAAATATTGTATTGTTGAATGTCATCAACAAAAATTAAGAAATATTATTAACTAATATTGTTTATATTAACATACATACATATACATATATATAATTTTATTTTTATTAATATATAATTATTTATAATTAAATTTATTGAAATATGTTTTTAATATAATAATAAGTGGTGAAAAAATTATAATTCATGAAAATAAAAGTAGGAATAAAAGAAAAAAAAAACTATAAACAAAAAATTAGTAACTAATATAAATGGAAGTTACTAAATTGATTTGTCTTTAGTGCGACTATTTTGAGGTGAAATCTTGATTTGTGTTATTTAAATTGGTTTTTTGATTGTGTACCCCTAGGACCCTTAGGGCATTTGGATTGTGAAGGGGTTACCCATCAAACTTGTGATTTGGAGAAATTAGACCGGAAAAACCCACTATAAAAGCTTCCAAAAAATCTCACTAAAGACAACTAGTTACTAAACAATCCATAATAAGACCTCAACCAATCACCTTACAAATGAATAAATTTAAATAATAATAAAAAATAACAAAAATTGAATTCCCAATATTAAACTATGAATAAGCATCATATATCTTTAATTAAAAAAACTAGTAAAAACAATTTCAGTTCTAAAGAAAAAAGAGAATTGAAAATCATAGAATTAATGAAAATTAATTATGGGGATTGCCACAACCTTTCTAGACCGGTAACCCAACACTCTCTTGAGAAGAAGGTAACGAGGTTGAGATAACCCTAAGTACTTAGAGTGTCTAAGCGGAATCAAAAGAGACTTTTGAAATCTAAATGGAGTAGGCACAAACTTGGGAACAACAATTGTATTAGAGAGTTATCTATTAAAACACATATAGAGTAAAAAAATCTACATGCTTAAGCAAAATAAAAATAGTCAAGATGTTAAAATTGGTAAAGAAACCACCGGTGTATGAATCTTTTCCGTATTGAACCTCAACCTGGCACAATATTTGCAACAGGGGTGAGGGCCGAATGAATTGCTAAATAAATGGGAAGAAGGCAATTTTTTTTTTGTAAAAACAATAGAATTTGGATCATAAATATTACATGTTACCTGGACACTTGTAAGAGAAAAACCCTTACCAAGTCGTGAAGGAATTAACCTAAAACAAGATAAAACCTTATTAGAAAGAAGTGAATGAGGGTTTGTTTAGGCAAAAGATGTAAAAGATGCTCGTATTTCTAAAGCTAATTAAATGGAGGAGATTTATACCTCAGGGTAATAGTCGTTAATTTGAGGCCAAAACTGAGTTAAGTTCCTTCAAAAATAATGAGTAGAAACCGAAGATGAAGTTACGTTCCAATTGAAAAATCTACATAGGCATTAGAGTGAAAACCCTCTCGTAACTCTAACAAGGGAATAAAATTACTTATTCTAGAGAAAACCCCTTAAAAAGGGGAGGACACGTCAAAAAGGGTAATCTCGTCTGCCTCTGTTGTGGTTAAAAAATTAAGGATCTAAAGATGCCATAATAGAGATAGTAAAGTAAAACTAAGAACCCAAATGGAGTTGCAGAGTTGAACCATGAAAACACCAAGTGAGAATGACAGACATGGGAAAAGTTGGGGGTGGGTAGTTACCCTAACCATCCACTACCTATTTTCCACCATCAGATTAAGGAATGAGTGCTAGACCATAGATTTCCAGTCAATCATGTGGGTAAGACATGGTGGCCTTAGAAATCTGGTCACGTTTATCTGGAAGTGTGGCTAAAGAATACCCATATCATTATAAAGAGGGGCACAATACATGTCATTTGGAAGAATGGTGAATGGGACTTATGTTACAGTCATAGTCATGGTCATGGGTTCTCAAAAATCCTTATTTTGAAATTTCAACCAAAGTCATATGTATGCTCTAACATTAAAACATTACATTTCTTTTCAACATGTCATGAGTATGAACCTCATGGTGGCCCCTTCGTAGTTTGTAGTGCTTATAGGAGAACCATTAAGATGTTAGGTAAGCATCTTATTTATGCAAAACATGCAAACACATCACTCATATGTGCACAGTGTAAAATTATAACCAGAACAAAAATTATAACCAACACAATGAGTAGACCTTGGTGGCTCAAGGGAACTTAAATGGGAAAACCATGATTGTTATATATATATATATATATAATTGAACACATTTCAAAGTTATTTAATGAAGAATTAGAGGGACATTGCATATGGTATCAGAGCCAGATTACAATATTGTGACCTATGAGCCCGACCAAAACTAAAATTGAACAGGGTAAATATTTCTTACATGAGGAGGAATAAAGAAAATTTGTATACATGTGCTTGAAGGAGGAGGTCGAGTGGAGTATATATTGAGATCTGACTATCTGAATGGGTTACTTTTTTACTGGGACTGACTCGACTTGGAGGAGGGCCGACTTGACAACTTTAGAGCCAAAAATTCAAAATTTTCTCTTTTGAAACCGATATGAAGAACATGTCTTATATTAATCATTACATATATTTGAAGGGAGAAAACATTAAGTTTGAAGACCAACCATTGCTAAAAAAATTCAACTCTCCCTCTTAGCTAGTGAGGTATTCATAATGACTATCTAGATGTTCTCTTGTTGACAAGTTTATCTAAGAAAAGGTTAAAACAACACGTTATAAATATCATTTGATTACCATAATCTTGGTCAAAAACTTTGACCCATGGTCAAATATACAACAACAAATAGGTACCACAACTCTGGTTAACATCTCTAACCCATGGTACATCATTAGCATCAACTAGTCACCATAATTCTGGTCGTCGCCTTTGACCCATGGTATATATACTACTCTTGGTTCACTATCATCTTGGTCAATCTTGTTGACCCATGGTGAAACCTTAGGGACACACTCAATCTATTTGAGTAATCATTGTCCCAATTCCAAAGGCCTCACTCTTCATGAGTAATTCTAGGCCATGATGTTAAATGGGCTCACTCAACCTATCTAGAAATTAATCTTGAGCCTAATGTTGAAAGGAACCCACTCAACTCTTTGGTTGAGTAATTCTAGGCCTTTAGGTCTATTCTTCCTAATCATGGTCAACATACTTGACCCTAGAAGAATGATTGTCCTTTGTCGAACCTTTCTCCCTAATCCTAGTCAAGATACTTGACCCAGGGAGAATGACTATCCCTAATGCTATCACATCATCACACTCTCTCACTCAAAGAGGCATTCTCAACAAGTCCAAGTTTGTCCCTGAAATATACGAACTTTGCTTTGGACAGAGGCATTGTGATAATATCAATTATCTGCTCATCAATAGAGATGTATTATAGCCTTACTGTTCCCTTTTTCTCCATGCCATGAATAAAATGGTACTTGATCTCTATGTGCTTCGACCTGTCATGGAAAGATGGATTCTATGAAAGCTTCACATAGCTTTGATTGTGAAAATATATCACAGTCACTTCCAACACCTGATTAAATAGTTTTGTGAATAGTTTTCGAAGCCGCACTGCTTCACGAATCACTAATCTGGCTACAAAATACTCATCCCTGGTAGTGTTGAGCTCAACTAATTTCTGCTTCCTGATCATCCTATAAATCATAACAAAGCCCAAACTGAAGTAACCTCTAGATGTACTCTGTTTAACTTTTTCACTCCCTTCTCAATCAGAATCTGTATATCCCTGCATCTATATATCACCATTTGAGACATATCTCAAACCATAATTAATAGTACCATGTAGATCTCTGAATACATACTTTGCTGCAATCCAATGATCATGCCTTGGTTGCACCTAGAATTATCTCAGAGTATTCACTACAAAGAACATATCTAGCTTGGTATTAACCAAATACATCAAGGAGCTAATCGACTTTCAATACATGAATGGATTGAACACATTTTTCTTAGAGTCTCTCAACTCCCTTAGATTAGTCACCATGGGAGTTGTCATATATTTACAATCCATCATTCCAAACATCTAGCGGATCTTGATAATATACTTTCCTTGACCAAGGAAGATTTCACCAGGTTTCTACCATACTTCTAGTCCCAAATAGTTGTGCATCAATCCAACATCCTTCATATCAAATTCATAGACCAACTCCCTCTTACAATGAATAATGAGATTATGTACACTTGTCAGAAATAAGTCATCAACATACAACAACAAAATCACAGGTCCATTTTTCTGAACCTTGATATATAGGTTTGGATCAAATCACTTTTGGAGAAACCAATTCTTGTTAAAGTATCCATCAATTCAAGAATACCAGGCTCTAAGTGCCTACTTAAGTGCATACGAAGCTTTCTTCAATATGAAAACATGAGACTCCTTCCCATGAACCGCAAAACATTTAAGTTGTTCTATGTACACTTATTCCTCAATCACACCATTGAGGAAAGAAGTATTTACATCCATATGATGTAAATTCCAACCCATAGAAGAGGCAATAAAAATAATAGATGTAATACTAGTGTACCTAAAAATTGGAGCAAAAGTGTCATTGTAATAATCTCCCTCTTTCTGGCAAAACCCTCTAGCCACAAATCTCACCTTGTACTTTTGAATACTTCCATTCACTACATGCTTAATATTGTATATCCATTTGGATGTCACCACTAAATTCCCTTCAAGTTTTGGCACAATCTCCCATACACCATTCTTCATAATGGATTGTTATTCTTCCATCAAACCATCTTTCCAAACTTGATAGCCAATGTCCTCCTCATATTTGAAAGATTTAGAATCAATGTGATTAGTCATCTGTGTAGCATATTTAGAATACTTCTTAGGTCTCTTACTTTCCCTGAAGGTACCATGTGGAGCTACATGTTCTTCTACTTTGTACAAGGTATATCTAAGCCAAGTTGGCCTCTTCTTGATTTCAAGAACAACAGTTTGATCCATTGCTTCACTAGGCCCTTCTAGATCTTCTTGATGATCTATGGGATTTTATGTAGAATTGGAAGGACTTGAACCCTCTTTCTTGGGAGCTTCATGTTCTTCATAATTATCAAAGTCCATGGGATATTTTTTGGACTTCCAATAGGAAACATTCTCATCAAAGCTAACATCCTTGCTTACTTCAACATGTCATTGTCTTGGAACATAGATTGTATAGGCCTTTGATGACTCACTATATCCAACAAATATTCCTTTCTTTCCTGAAGGCTATAGTTTCTTGCTTTTATCCTTAGGTACATGTATGTAAATTAGGTAACCAAATATTCTCAATTGTCCAGCTAGTGAACGCTTCTTTAGGATTCATAGCTTCCAAGATTCGATGAGGACTTCTATTTTGAGTATATATTGTTGTCATTGATGCTTCTCCCCATAAGAACATGAGAAAGTATTGATCATGTGTCATTTCCTTAGAATATTCTTTAATTGGACCTATTCTTTCTTTCAACAACTCCATTTTGTTGTGGATTATAAGTGACTAACAACTCCCTCTTAATCCCATCTTCTTTATAGAAGGGAATGAGTTCCTTGGAAGTGTACTATCCTCCATTATTTGATCTCAGAATCTCGATTTTTATTTCCTATCAAGTTTTCTATATCAGCCTTGAATTCTTGAAATTTGTTGAATACGTCATCCTCGATCTTCATGTAGTAGATCCATGTCTTATGAGATAATAAATAAAAGTTACATTGTACAAAGAGCCTCCTAGATATTTCACTGACATTGGACCACACACATTAGAATGAAGTAGATTTAAGATTTCCTTAGACCTAGTGTCACTACTTGGAAAAGACTTGGCATTCTTCCCAATTCTGGGACACCTAAAACCATATAATTTAAAGTTGGCAAAGCTCTGCAATGAAAGTGAGCATATCTTTTATGCCATAATTCAAATGGATTAATATCATTATGCATTGATTCTTGAGTTAGTTGTCCCAAGAGTCTATACAACCTTCCTTCTTAAAATCCAATTATTCTATTAGAGTCTATACTAGAGACCTTGGACCCTACAAGGACTTGACCATCAACAAATGTTATTCAAGATATTTTTTCTTCCAAACATGAGATAGAAACCAAATTATTTTTCAAACTTGCTAGATATAGTATGTTTCTAAGATGAATGTTTTCACCTAATTTCATCTCAATGGATGTTGACCCAACGCCTTTGATCACATGATCGTTGTTATCTCTAATCTCTACCTTTTGTGATGATCTCTTTTCTATCAACATTGTGATATTGTCACGATCTACTGTCATATGTATTGAGGCACCACTATCTACCAACCACATTTCATTGTTGTTGAATAAAGTGTAACTAAGTTTAGTATTCATAAATTTAATTTTGATATTTATATTTATACAAGAATTTTTTATTTTACTTTTATATTTATCAATGAGTTTCTTGCTCATTGAAATATGTATATCACATGTCAAAATTCTATAGGTACATCAAAGAGTCAAAAGAAAATTTTGAAGACCCTTAAGGGCATGTTACACCATGTATATATTTGTATAAGAGTCAAAGATATCCCTCCAAGAAAAGTCACAAGTCCTTCCATGCAAAGACACCACCAAAAGAGGCAAAAACTAAGTGGAAAAGTGAAGTCAGCCTCAAGTAGGTCTAAAGGAGGGACAAACCTCTATATATAGAGGTTGTCCACTCCTCCAACGACAAGCAATTGAGACTCTAAAATCAGCGAGATAAGAAGCAGAGAAAAGGGGGAAAAAAGACAAGCATAAGGAGCCTCTAGTGCAACGAAGAAGGAGGAGACAATACCAAAGTGTAAAGGGTTTTTCTAAGGGTAGATTATAGTCACAAGTGCGAGGAAAGGAGAGTTTTCTGTGTCACTACATCAACAATATCACAGTTGCATATTTATCTTTGTTTGGGCTAGAAACTTAGGTATATAAGGCCTCCCACTAGAGCAAAGAAGAGGCTCTCCCAAGCGAAGGAAAAAGGAGTCAAATATACAAGGAAACCTCCCACATGTGTCAAAAGCTAGGGTTGTAGTGTTGTCATATCAAGTCTGCAACTACACATCAAGAAGAAGCTTGATTGGACAAGAGAAGGAAGGTATCTTCATAGGTGACAAATCTCACTAGTTATCAAAGATAAGTATCTATTCTAGAGCTCACATAAACAATATTTATCACTAGTTGCCAAAGGAAGGAGGACAAAGTGCCAGAGAATGAAGTGCCATGGAACGAAGTGCCAGAAGAAGGAAAACAAAGTGTCAAGGAATAAACTGTCTAAAGAAGGAGGGACTTGACTTGTGCTTGGAGGATATTCTTTTCAAGGGTCTAGGGTTTGGAATTGATCAATGAGAAGCTTCAATAAGAGAAATTTAAGAAAGGGTTTTCCTCTCTAAGAGAGAGAGGTTTTTCCCTGGCAGAGATCCAATATCTTGTGTTCTTGTTTCTTGTGTTTTGATAACAGTTTGATGAAGTAACCACACATCAATAATAATAAGAGAAGAAGATAAAGCTAGAAATTTAAATTGAAAAAGTTCTTCACAAATTGTTATCAAGTATAGAAGAATCCTACTATATCTAATTACCCTAGGTTCTTCAACATGGTATCAGAGCTAAGGTGACACGTCAAGGAAAGGGAATCTTAATAACACCCATAAGGTGACTCATCAAGGAAGGACATCTCAAGAACATCTACAAGGTTGAAGCATCAAGCTAAGAAGTCTCAAATTCATCAAGAACAAGAAAGGTATATTATCTACTATTTATCAAGGAAAACTACTAAGAAACAAGAGAAGCCTTTCATATAAACGTACCTACAAGAAGATCCATCCAAAGAAGGGTCTAAACCAAATTACATCATCTACAAAGGAAAAATCACTACAAATAAAGCCCCACTCTCCAAGCATATCTCATCATCAAGCAAATCTATTTGAAGGAAGCAATTTGAAGATCATCAAGATCCAAGAAGGAAAGCCATCAAGTGTTCAAGAAGAAAGGAAGACTACTACATCACAAAACTCTATCAAGTAAGCATATGTCCCCTCCTGAATATACCTCAATGTATTTTTGCAAGGAAAGCAACAAATTTGTTGGGACTACTAACTTCCTTGCATGGAAGAAGATGACTGACTTACTTCTCAAGGCGAATGAACTTCTAGACCTCATCAAAGGAAATAACACTATCCCTTCTAAGGAACAAAATCAAACCTTAGAAAAGTACAATAAGGATGAGACAAGAGCTGAAATGATTCTAATAGAATCCATCAAGTACTCTCTCATTCATGATTTCTCCAAATTTGAAACTTCAAAATAAATCTATGATAAATTGATAGAGCTATTCTCGATAAGCATAGATGGATAAGAAATATCTCTAAATAATGAGTTGTACAAGATGAAGATATCAAAGGAAGGAATATCTCCCTACTTTATGAAGATCTCTGAGATGAGAGATCAACTTCAAGAACTAAGATAATTCAGTCTGACAAAGAAATGACAATTGTAGTACTCAATGCTCTACTTGAGGATTGGGGCAACTTCACATCAAGCATATAGCCAAGAACGAAGTTACCCCACTAAGTGAACTATGGTCTCTATGAAAAATTAAGGGGACTAGACTCAAAGCAAAGGATGATGTGGGATCAAAGGAGTAATAATTTGCTACCATGGCCAAGATAAAAGGAAAATTTGGCAAATTTGTTCGATGAAGAAGAAGCAATAGAGATATGTCCAAAGTAAAATTCTTTGGTTGTCAATAATATGGACATTACAAAAGGGATTTTCCCAAAATTAAGAAGGACAACAACAACAAGAGAAAAAGGGAATAAGCTCACATAACTCAAGAAGTGAAAGAAGAAGTCAAGAAGCAGAAGAAGGAAGGTCCTCTAGATCTCTACTATGACTAAGTCAACCTCTTTACTTAAGTCTTCTTTCAAAGCTTTGAGTAGCATAGGAGCATATAGAGATAAGATAGAATGCATGGTTAAGTATAATCTTCTAGAATATAAGATCATGGTGTATATATAACTCAATATATTCATATAGAAGGAGCATACCTATTATAGGGCCTCATCCACAATGAAATAATAATTGATCATGATTAAGAATCTTAGAAGGCCTCTATCATCAAAAGGAAGAAACATATGCAGAATAAGGGTCTTCAAGATCCTCTAATAGAATCTTCAAAAGAAGGTTGATAAATAAGAGCATATGTCTCATTGGGAGTCCCATTCATGGGATTCAAGAAAGGATGATATGCAAGCAAGAAAATATGAAGCAAGAAAGGCTACACCAATCAAGAAGAACCATCAAATGAAGCCAAGATGATCAAGCATAATCAAGATGAGGTATATATACATCAAAGTTTAACTCATGTCATCATTTTTTTTAATGAGCCATGGGAATAGTTCTAAAACATGATCAATCATAAAATGATCTATTTCACCAATGACATGCTCGAAAGGATGTACTACAATATAAAGAAGGTCAACATGAAGAAGTACTCCCGTAAAGAGTATAAGGTGGCTGTATAATCAATCCAAGAAGAAGAAAATGAAGAAATAGATCAAGCATGTGAAGAACACCACGGTTACAAAGAATCACTATCTGAAAAGATCCATTAAAGACATCCCCCAAAAGAAGGTATGACAACTTTGACAAAGGAAGAAAATTATCAAAGGACCCTTGACACCTATGAAGGCCTTGGAGATATTAATGTGCAGATAACTGATTCAAGTTTACAAAGATGTCATGATGAAGAAGTCATCCAAGCACTATTTGATGTTGAGGTAATATCAGGATGAAGTCATGAAGGGCTACTAAATCAAAGTATGGGAACAAGCATGTACAACTAAGAATCTATGTGATAAATAATTCAAAGCATAGTCAAATGACAAACGAGTAGCCAGATGATGAAATAACCTAACATATATCAAGAATGCCACTCTCCATCAAGGAAGCAATGACATGACAAGCCAGGAAGGAAAGTGATCGATGGCTGGTGCTCTACCAAGAAGAAGTACAAACAAAGACTTCATGACATCAAAAGAAAGAAGGAGATCAAGCATTTGAATGACCCATGAAGAAGAAGTTGTTGATGAATGGAAAAGTCCTTATCTAAGAGGGAGTTCTAACAAGTTCCCAATTACAAAGGAGATTGATCAAGTTTTTGTTCAGAGGAAACTTGGGCATGTCTTCCTCAATTAAGAGGAAGAGATAGACACAACATTCTTGTCTTCACTTGGGAAGAAATAATTGAAGGATTGGGTAATAATCTGACATTCGATACTCTTTAGGGATGTGTAGGGAATCCAAGCCAAGAGTAGGCAAGAGGACCAATATTCTTTGAGGGTTCGGAACCCTTGACAAGAATATTCCTAGAAGGACATACCCAGTGAACACCTGGGTGAGTATGTACCTTGAGAGACGATTATTAAGGTGTCTATAAGTCATTGGTCTCGCCAACATTGTGCTTTGATCTCATAAGAGATAGATTTGTTAGTCAAGGCCTTTCTATAAACAATGTTGGTTACTATGATGCTATAACATATGGATTTCCAATCCGGTTTCTCTTATGTGAATTCTTCAAGATTGAAAAATAGCCAAACACCTTGTAATGATATATGAATACCTCCCTAGTTAAGAGGGAGTGTTGAAGAAAGTGTAACTAGGTTTGGTCTTCATAAATGTAATTTTGATATTTATATTTATAAAAGAAAAGAAATATTATTTTTGTTATATTTATCAATGAGTTTCTTGTTCATTGAAATAGGTCTAACACATGTCAAAGTTTTATAGGTAAGTCAGAGAGTCAAAAGAAGGGCATGTTATACCATGTATATATTTGTATAAAAGTCAAATATATCCCTCCAATTAAAGTCACAAGTCCTTCCATGAAAAGGTACCACCAAAAGAAAAAAAAATCAAAGTGGAAGAGTCAAGTCGGCCTCAAGTTGGCCTAAAGGAGGGGCAAGCCTATATATATAAAGGTTGTCCACTCCTTCAATGACAAGTCTAAATCAAGCCTTTAAAATCAGCGAGATAAGAAGCAGAGAAAAGTGTGAAGAAATGTTACACAATATTTTGTCACACCTCCTGTTCACTTGTTCCATATCCCTAAGTGCCAAAACATTGAAAATTATGAAGCATATTCATCATGATATACAGACCAAAACTTCCCTGAAGAATCAAAGGAAAATTGCCTTGAATCCATTCTGAAGAAGGTTAACAAAAAACCTAAATTTTAGTATCAACGTATTTTTCTACACTACCTTCCCGTGATGATGGATGGTTGCACAATTCTACACTAGTGCTGCCAGTGCAGGTTTTGATATGACAACCCACGCTTAACCACTTCTGGTAGGTTTTTCCAAACTAGAGGAGAAGCTTCGTGCATTAGAACCTTCAATAACAACAAGCTAGATATTGGTTGTTGTTGCTATGGTCAAGCTCTCCCATTTGGACCTCTTGATCTTATCATCATGGGCTTTCCCCTTGATATGTGGACCTTCGTCCCTCTTTTGTGGATTTCTAACTCCCTCGCCTTTCCTATAAATTCACTCCCTTCCATCCCCAAATGGTTGGTCATTGATTGTTGCATCCCTATGCTAAGATTATTCTTACATGCTACCCATTCTAGCTTGGAGAAGGAGTGCTTGAAGAGTCTTTGCTTAGACTTGGACATCCACCAAAAGGAGGTCTCCAACATCAAGGCATAGGTTGTATGCTTCTCTCTTTAGCTCATTAATATATACATTTGATGTTCACTTTCCATAATTGTGTAAATGCTTATGCTTTTAGCTTAATATTCCTTGATCTATTAAACAATTTATGTTTGATGTATGCCATATATGCTCTTGTATTTTTCATATCTCTTTGATCTTCCCTGCAGGTACTCGGGCGTGAAGAAAAAGTAAGGAGTGAGTACTAGAGTGAAAGAACGAAAGTCATCTCCAAAGGATTTTGTGATTAGCATCAGAGCGAGGTAGGTTTCTCCTTCTCTCTGCATTTGTTAAACATGAACTAGTAAAGTGTATGTTAGTTTGTTTGGTTTGTCGCTAGACCCACTCATTAGGCTAGAGGATTCACCTCTATCCGCAAAGGGGATTTATCTTCACAACAAAGTGGTGACTCCACTAGTCTGCGAAACCAGAAGTCTGATTACTTTTGACCTGGAAAATCATGCTCCACATCTTCCAAATCAACTTGCCTTTTTAATCCAAGTCATTATAAAAGGCAAGACGATTCATCAGATTATGATTGATGAGGGTTCTTCCACCTGCATCATGTTTGTCTCATGTTGGAAAGCTATTAGCTCTCCACCTCTCAACCAGTCTCCCAACACCTTAGAAGCCTTTGATAGTAGAGGATCTTGTCCTTACGATATTCTCATGAACTTTCCCATAACATTGGAAGGGAAAACTATTCACTTAGAAGTAGAAGTTGTTGATGCCAATTTGAATTATAACCTTCTACTTGGTCGAAGTTGGACTCATGCTATGTTTTGCATGGTTTCTTCTTTTTTATGTGTGCTCCATTTTCCTCATGAGGGGAAAATAGTCTCCATTGATCAATTAGAATTTTTTTCTTCTAGCTCTTCGAATGGAAATGTGTCATATGTGGGAAATACTAACATCCCTTATGAGAGCGTTGGGGTGGGTATTTTTAAAGACTTTTCTCTTATGGGAACTTTTTCCCTCCCACCTCCGAATGTCGCTTCCATCAACATGATCTCCACTTCTCACAATCCTTGGATCGTTCCTCATCCTGATCAAGTTGATTGCTTTGGTGATGACATGCCTCTAAATCCAGAAAACAGGCTTATCAAGTTGTTGTTTTGGCTTCAACGGTCACTTTTGAAAGTCAAGCTACTCCTAGTATGCATCTAGATGTGTATTCAAAATCCCCTTGGCTTGGTTCTTGGGATTCTCTGGATCCCTTGACATGGTAAATTTTAGGGGCTAATTTTAGCCCAAGGGTGAAATTTAAGGGGTTTTTCATTTTAGACGGGCGAAAATTTTATAAAACACCCATTTCATATATTTAGCCCAATGTTTATTTAAAAAATAATTATTTTTTTCATTTTAGCCAAAAAAAAAGGGCGATAAACTATGAAAAGACTCATTTGACCTAATTCTCTTGGTTATGGAGGTTATATTCTATTACAATCGTTATATTTTCTGCTTTGCAATGTTAAATTCGTTTGCAATCGCCCATTTTTTGGTTTGAGAGGTGGTTTGGGAGGTTATATTTGGTCCCAATAAATACAAGTATAAATAAAGTGGAGGTATGGTAAATAGATAAAAACCCTTTTAATACTTACTCGAAAGGTACGGTAAATAAATAAAAATATAAATAAACTAGACATATGGTAAATAAATAAAACCTCTTTTTATATCTAGTCCATAACCCTCTTTCTATTTAAGAAGGCTAAAAAAAGAGGTTTTATTTAAGTGAATCCTATGAGCCAACTACCATATTTATAAAAGAGGTATGGTAAATAAATAAAACCTCTTTTTATACTTACTCCAAAGGTATAGTAAATAAATAAAAATATAAATAAACTAGAGGTATGGTAAATAAATAAAACCTCTTTTTATGTTTAGTCCATAACCCTTTTTCTATTTAAGAAGGCTAAAAAAAGAGGTTTTATTTAAGTGAATCCTATGGGCCAAATACCATATTTATAAAAGAGGTATGGTAAATTAATAAAAATATAAATAAACGAGAGGTATGGTAAATAAATAAAACATTATTATTATTATTATTCCATAAGTCACTTTATATTTACGAACACTAAAAAAATGCGTTATATTTAGGTGAAGCCTATGAGCCAAATACTATGGGCCAAATACTGTGGGCCAAATTATTATTAATACCATGCAAAAAAAACATTATTAACCCTAATATTAGCATTAATAAAAATAAATATGGCACATGGTATTGGCCCATGATATTCACGTGGAATGTAGTCTATTTAAAGGGGGGAATTAAACCAACATAGATCCATATTTACTCTAGATCTACTAAGCCGCGAGAGGGATCAAATATCTTGATATGCAAACTTGCATAGAACGAAAAAATATTTGATCCCTCTGGGGGCTTGGTAGATCAAGAGTAAAAATGGATCTTGTAATTCAATGTCACTTAAAAATTTTAACTTGTTTAAAATAAAAATCAATTATTAATTTTATTAATTTTTATAAATTACTAATAGTAGTTTTTAAGCTTCAGGTTTATGATAACCCATGGTAATACCATGGTATTAATATGAGCATACACTATTTAAAGGGGAAATTCTATCAGCTTAGATCCATATACATTTCATCCCTCTAAGAGTGGTAGATGTGGAGTAAAGATGGATATAGGTTGGTTTTTATGATAATGAAGATATTAAATAGACTTAGGAAATTATATTGTAAAAAACATCTTAAGGCGAATGGTTAAAGCTACATCTAGTCACTTCACAAAATTTAGTATTGGTTTTTCTGATTTAACAAAAAAAAATCAAAACAGTGAAATCTTATCACTCTTTCCGCATCACCCTCACAGAAGAGAGATAGTCGCTGCCTAGATTACCCACCATTTTTCAAACGTTCTCAATATGATTTCTTCATGAAAAAGTTAAGGAACTAATGTTGGATTAGTTGTTTGAAAAATATGCTAGTTCCTTTCATCTTCTTTGTTATTCTTAATTTGTTGTAATGATCTGTAGGGGTTGGGCCACTACACCATATTGTCGTAAAACAATGAGATTGTGCACCAAAAAGGAAATTAATCCACATGTTACAAGGCTGTTAAAAAATGCAAGAGGTATGAAGGTAGTAAATTATGCTAATAAACAATTTAGATTGGGAGAGACGTAGTTAAATTTTATTATTTAATTGAATATTTATAATTAAAATAAAAATAAATCTACATTTATATGCCTAGATTTCCCACTATTTTTCAAACGTTCTCAATATGATATCTTCATGAAAAGGTTAAGGTACTGATGTTGGATTAGTTGTTTGAAAACTATCCTAGTTCCTTTCATCTTCTCCATTATTCTTAGTTTGTCGTAATGATTTGTAGGGGTTGGGCCACTGCACCATATTGTCCTAAATTCACGAGATTGTGCACCAAAAAGGAAATTAATCCACATGTTACAACGCTGTTAAAGAATGTAAGACATATGAAGGTAGTGAGTTATGCTAATAAGCAATTTAGATTGGGAGAGACGTAATTAAATTTTATTATTTAATTGAAGATTTATAATCAAAATAATAATAAATCTACATTTATATATTTACATATTGATTGGAAGGCTTCTGACAACGGTCACTTCTTTCTATTAGATCCCCTTTAGGCATTTTGGATACCTACTACTTTCTTATATTATATAGTTGGGGCTTGCTACTTGTTGGCGTGTTGGGGTAAACAAACTTGATGTGTTTTTTTTTTTATCTCGGCAGTTGGAGTCTATGGAATTAAGAAAGAAAATTGATAGCTTGACAAAAGTGGTATAGAAAGAATTAAATACCTCCTAACCTTGACAAGCTGGTGGTCAAGAATGAAACACCTACAAAGAACTTTGTTGTGGAATATATATCCAAAAACTAAATAAGAGGATATGAAAGAGTGTACAGTAAGAACCTGACAAACATGGCCACTGAAAACTTGCAAACATTGGTTTGTAGGAAAAATAAAATTATGTTTCTTTTTTCCAAACATGCATTAGATAGGTACAGTTTAAATGAATATGTTTTTCCCTATTATCATATAATGGTTTACATAACTCTAACAAAACATTCACCAAAGACTTCACAATGTTTTATATCAGTGAGATTTGCCCAAGATCTTACAAGAATTTTATAATTCAGTGAAAAATCGCCTTGACTTTACAAAAATAATATAAATCTAGTGGAGAAAGGATTCCACCAAAAATTATATATACATAATTATGATTATTGATAAAATCGCCTCCCATTTTTCCTATGTATCATGGGGATTCGCCCATTTATTATACATATAAATTTAGGGTGGTTCTTAAAATTTTCCCTATCCCTTCAATGAGACATTTCCCACTAATGAGAGTATCACATAGGTTATTTCTCTTGACGAAACTCTATGGAATGATGCCCATCATCGTTCCTCGTTTCTCCCTAGTCTTGGAGAGATTTCATCATGTTTAGATACCTTCTTTTCCCATACACTCACCCATCCACTTCAAACACCTATTCTGGTACATGAAGTTTTCTCTGAGGGAAACATGGGGAACATAGTTCCTACGATGCCCATCAACATTTCTGTTAAACCAGGAATTGTTGACAACATCCATATCGAAGTTTCTTGTTCTCCATATGAGATCAAGATTTACACTACCCTTTTTAAGGAATTTTGCGATGTCTTTTCCTGGTCATATGAAGAAATCCCTAGCATAGATCCGAGTATAGTTGTACGAAATTCCTACTTATCCAAAGGCGAAGCCTATTCATCAACAAATTCACCCAGTGTGCCCTAAAAAGGCATCCGCTATAAAAGGAGAGGTTGAAAAACTTCTAAAGGCTGGTTTCATCTACCCCATTCCATTGACAAATTGGGTTTCAAACATTGTCCCTGTGACTAAAAAACAAGGGACTATTCGTGTTTGTGTTGATTACCATGATATCAACTGGGCGTGTCTGAAATATAATTATCCAATTCCTTTTGTAGACCAAATCATTGATGAATGTGTTGGAAGTGAGATTTTTCCTTTTATGGACAGTTTTTTTAGCTACAACTAGATTAACAATCTTCCCTCCAATCAGCGTAAAACTACTTTTATTTGTCCATGGGGAATCTTTGCCTACACAAAACTCCATTTTGGTCTAAAAAATGCCGGTGATACCTTCCAACGAGCGATATCTTATGCTTTTCATGACATCAAATAGACCATTCAATGTATCTTGACGACTTATTGACCCATTTTGCTAAGCATCATGATCCTGGTCACCTTCAAGTGATTTTTCTTCGTTGTAGACACTACAATATTCATTTAAATGTACATAAGTGTGTCTTTTGCATCGAATTTGGCCATCTCCTAGGGTTTTTGGTATCTAAGTAAGGCATCCGGATTGACCCTCTCAAAGTTGAGGCCATTGTGAATTTACCCCCTCCATCATATTTACACTAGTTGTGGAGCTTGCAAGGGAAAGCCAATTTCCTTCGTCATTTTGTACAAAATTACGCTGAACTTACCAAAGTATTTACTCGTTTCCTGAAAAAGGGGATCCCATTTATTTGGGATGAAATCGCTCAAAAATCTTTCGATGCTTTAAAGAACACCCTCATTAGTTCTCCTTTGCTGCACCCCCCCAATTATCATCACGATTAATTCTTCTACTTGGCCGCAAACGATAGTACTATTGCCATGGTACTTGATCCAAACTTAAATAGGAATGCAAAAAACTATATATATAATCATAAACACAAAAATGCGGCAGAAAAACACTTCGTTTCATTAATAGAAAAATACTAAACTATGATTACAAACATAATGGAAATAAGATAGCTCGAGTGATGGTAGCTTATCTCTGAGAAGAGATGTGGTGGCTACATGCCTCTGAACTATGTTACAATGAGGCTCAAGGGCTTATTTATTATTGGAAAACATGAGAAAACCCTAATCAACTAGAACCCTATTACCAGGAGATGTAACACCAAGAGTTTGTGGGCCTCGTTGGGGTTAGTTGGGCATCCAACTTCCCCAGGTCGTAACTTGGTCATATTATCTTTGTTTGGCATGTATGATACCTTGTTGGAAAGGTCTCTCCGATTGCGATAGGTTTCATTGCAGGTCCCTACCTGCAATAAAGGGCCTGCCGTGGACCCCAAAAAACGCCATTTAGGGGGTCAAAACTGGTTCGGAAGTTTAGGACCTGAACAAATGCTAAAAATAGTAAATGCTGAAATGAACAAGGAAACAAATGAAAATGGTTAGGGGGTCTAGGTGGAATAGGTGGGTGGCCACCAATATCCACCTGGATCGTTCCTCCCCCCTTAGGAAGCAATGATCCACATTGCATGTAGAGCATCCATGAGGTGAGGAAATTTATGTTGAACCTCGTCCCTGGTGAGCCACTTTCCCTGGTGAAGGAGTTGGCCTATTTTAACAACTCGATATAACTATATCCTTTGTTGGTGAGTGTTTGTGATATGTGTGTCCATGATATGATTTTTTGTGGCATGTTCTATGCAGTTTGGGTTGATATATGATGGTGTGAGTTGTTTTGCAATGTTAGATGTGTCCAACAATGTTGGAAAGTATGGACGAAGGCGATCTACATTGAAAACTGGGTGCAAACCAAGGAATGATGGGATGATGAGCTTGAAGGCATTGTCACTAACAACCTTGGTGATGGTGTATGGCCCATATCAGAGTGGGTGAATCTTGTAGTGGGTCCAGCAAGGTTCTCCTTCTGCAAATGTAGCCCAACGTTTATGCCCACTTGGAATTTGTGCGGAACTTGATGCTGATCATGGCATTGCTTATACTTACCATTGGATTTGTCCAATATATCATGGACCTATTGGTGGATGTGTCAAATGTGCTCAATGAAGTTTTTAGCCCTTTCATCTTCAGGCTAAATGTGAGCCAAATCTACCTGAGTGGCTGCAAATGGTATGGCCACATCAATGGGGCATAATGGCTGAAATCCCAAACCTACCTAAAAGGGGATGTGGCCTGTTGAGATGTAGAGAGCTCTTTTGTAGCTGTGTTGGACATAGGGGGTACTTACATCCCACATTCTGTAGATTCCCTTATGTTTGTATGAACTATAAAGGTTAGTGGTCTATGAGGATGATCGTTTCCTTCCTCAAAATGTAATGCTTCCATTGACGATAGGATTACACAATGGAGTACATTTCTTTGTCATAAGTGGGGTACTTTTGGATTGTGTCTAAAATTTTCTCACTATGGTAAGCCATTGGATGGCCATAATGAGTAAGAAATGCACCAATAGCATAGTTGGAGGCATCTGTATCAATCTCAAATGGATGTTGCAGGTTTGGTAATGTGAGCACTTGTGTAGAATAGAGGTGATTCTTCAACTCGAAGAACGCCTTTTGTTGGGTTTCTGACCAAAAAAACTTTGCTTTCGCTACTTGACTTAAAGGCCAAGTGATATGAGAGAACCCCAATGCGAACCTACAGTAGAAATTGGCAAGACCCAAAAAGATGCGAATTTCTATGAGAGTTGTTGGGGTCAGCCAATCTCGAATGACTTGTATCTTGGATGGGTCCACATGTATACCCTACTCATCAATGCTGTATCCCAAATATTGAACTTGGGTCAAGCCAAAGGTGCATTTCTCTAAGTTAGCACACAACTTGTGTTGTTGCAAGGTTTGAGGGACTTGTCGAATATGGTGGAGGTGCTCTTCCCAACTCTGGCTAAATATCAATATATCATCTAAATACACCACCACAAATGCATTGGTGTAGGGTCGTAAGATGTCGTCCATTAGTCTCATGAAGGTTGTAGTGGTGTTCATCAATCTGAATAGCACGACCAACCATTAGAAAAGGCCCACCTTGGATTTGAAGGTAGTCTTCCACACATCGGAGGGTTCGATAGGCACCTGGTGATAACTTGAATTCAAGTCAATCTTGATGAAATATTTGACCCCTTTGATCTGGTCCAAAAGGCCATCAATCCATAGGATTGGGTACCTATTCCAGATAATGATCTTGTTTAGCGCCCGATAGACAATACAAAGCCTCCAGGTCCCATCCTTCTTCTATACCAATACAATCGAGCTCCCACAAGGTGATGAGCTTGAACTGATGTGCCCTTTCTACAAAAGTTCCTGAATCTCCCTCTTGATCTCATCGTTCTCTAGAATAGAGCATCAATAGATCGTTCCATTGGGCAGTGGTGCGTCGGAGGTCAGAACGATGAAGTGCTTGACCTAATAGTGTAGAGGTACTCCTGTGGGTGAGGCAAAAATATCCCTGTACTCCTCCATGACCTTGTCCATATGTTGTTGTTGTGCAGAGGAGCGTTGCATGGAAGCTGTGGCACAACCTTCTTCTTTCCCTAGGCGAGAATCATAAGGAAAATAAATTTCTTGGTCTGGGAAATGATCTTACTACATTGCTTTGTAGTGATAAAAGAGATGGCAGTAGGCGAGGCTACCTCCGATATCATGTACAAATTATTAGCCAAAATAATCACAGAGCGAGGTCTAGACACATACAAAATGGAACTTCCACAAGTATGGTTGTCCTAACAATACATCATAAACTTCACGAGGAGAAACATCACAAAGTACCTCATCCATGAAGGGTTTGGTGTTGTAGGGAAGGCGACACTACTGGCTGACACAAAGATCTCGTCGTTGGTGAAGCCATCCATTGGTGTACGACTGTGGATGTGTTGTGGTCTTTAGGCTCAACCTCTTCATGAACTCTACTGAAATCAGGTTTTGTTGGTTCTGGCTGTTGATAATGAAATGCAGCGAAGAACCCTTCACCCAAATCTATGAGTGGAAGAGGCATTCCCCGTCCTTTGGATCTTCAAGCTCAATGTTCTAGATCTTGGTGGTGGCCATGATGGCACTGGGTTCTGCATCAATGATCTACTTCCCTTATGGGGTTTTGATTCAGACTTGGAACCTGCATGTGATTTAGAAGCATTTAGCTCGGTGACCAGTGACTGCTTGGCCTGACACTCACTTGTATTGTGAGTGGAGCTCTTATCGAAATCACACCATTTTCGTGTTTCCTTCTTCATCTTCGTGGTGTTGTTATTTTATTGCGGCTTTGGTGGGATATGATGGGTAGCCTTGCCTTCGCTTGATCCTTTATTTTGTGTTTTGGGGGCATATTTTCCTTGCTTTAGATTTTCAGTTTCAAAGTCCTACTTCTTCTGTTTAAACTTCTGCTCAATCTTGATAGTGCACCGATACACCATGCCGAGCGAGGAAATGTCCAAGAACTCCATCTCATCCTGGATGTACTTGTGTAGACAATTGTGGTACTTGAGCACCAAATTCCTCTCAGTATCCTTGAT
>APFE030989785.1:0-29768 GCA_000404065.3 Pinus taeda
TCTGAATGCTTGCTTTTGTATGTGTTCAATTTTGTAATTTTTTCAGTTTATGTGCCTGTTTTTTGGGCTGATCGGTCTCAGACAAATCTGAAAGTTTTTGGATTGATAGGATATTGTATTTTGGTACCTGGTATATAGTTTTTTCGAGTACCTGGTACTCCTTGGTTTACCTTGGAAAATCTGTTTCCTCATCATCAGGCCTCTTACATTCAAAATATGGTTGATTTAGGATCTTGGTTTTCAAATAATGTGTCTCCAATCGGGGAAGTCTGAATGCTTGCTTTTGTATGTGTTCAATTTTGTAATTTTTTCAGTTTATGTGCCTATTTTTTGCGCTGATCGGTCTCAGACAAATCTGAAAGTTTTTGGATTGATACGATATTATATTTTGGTACCTGGTATATAGTTTTTTCGAGTACCTGGTACTCCTTGGTTTACCTTGGAAAATCTGTTTCCTCATCATCTTTATGTATTTCAGATCATTATATTCTCTTAATATAAGCTATGATGGTTTTTCTCTCTGAAAAAAAGAGATTTATATCATGTTCTTAAGTTGGTTGTATGGCTTTCTCTATTTTGTTTAAAAAAAAAAATTGATAATAAAAACATCTACTTACTTAAAAATATCAAAAGCAATTTTAATTTAATAATTTTTAAAAAAAATTATACGTTCTTAAATATAAACTTAGTTGGCACATTTTTGTGTTATTTGGTTGACTGGAAAGCCTGTGTAATTTCTTTTTTAAGAGGGGTCTGTACTTTAATATGATGGATTTTTATAGCTTTAATTGATTCCATAATTTTAAATGAGCAATACAAAAATTATTTATTTACTACCAAAACTAATTTAATTTGTAACAATAGCAGTAAAGGCTCAAAGTTACTGGATTCCCAAATGCAAAAGTTCTCACCTGAAAATGGTAAGATCTTTGGGTGTGTGAATAAGCCAAGCGATTTATTTACGATGAAATGAATAAAATTTATTGAGAAGATTTCTTATATCAAATAATTTATTTATTGCTTATTTGAACTCAGTGTTAATTTGAATTGGTGTTAATTTGAATAAAAAATATGTTGTCAAATATATTATTTTGAAATTTTCATTTTGCTTGTTTAAACCTAGTGTTAATTTGAATAAAAAGATATGCTATCAAATATATTATATTGAAATTGTCATTTGAAATAAAGCTTTTATTTATTAAGCTTTGTTTCTAAGATCATATTACATTTTAAGTTATTTGTTTAGCTTCACAGTATGTTTAGTCATAAAAATATATTAGAAAAAGTTTTTAAATAAATAAGATAAATGGAAAAATAGTTCAACTATTAAACAAGCTAAACTATTTATGGGTTTTTAATTGTAATATGCCAAGTCATTCCATAATACTCAATTTGTTTTTGTTAGTTTGACTTCAACAAGAAAGCATAAATTCAAGGAAACATAAAAAGAAATTGTTAATACATTGTTATATGGCAAGGTTCTATGTGGTCATGGAATGCAAAGCTTTTGTCTTGTAATTACAAACTCTTAACCTTGATTGATATTTAAAATAGTAAATTACTTAAATCATGTCTGTCGTATTGTTTAAAAAAAAATTTGTGAACTATAATTGCCTTAATTGATGGGTTTAAAGTTTTTACAAAACTTTATCCTAATTCAAATTAGTATAAAACTTAGATATCAACACACTTTCTTGTTGAAAACATAGGACTAGAGATAAAATAATTAAGAAAAAGAAACATATATATTTAAATAATTTAATAAGTGTGTTACAAACTAAAGACAACTTATCAATTAAGTATTCAATAAGGATATAAGATTTTCCTTTTGTTTTTTTACCTACTGTTCTATATTTCTTTATGGGTGGGGCATAATTGTTGAGATGTATTCCATAGATTATATTATACTAATGACCCATATGATAGGATGTAGATTTCATCTACTTTGGATTGCCATGTTGGTTCCTCATTGAGGGTCTCTTTGGTATGCACATCCTTTCCCTTATTAGAGGATGGTGTCTTAAAGGAATTGACAAAATCGTAGGATGGTATCTTAAAAGAATGGTGAAGCATATGTTTGTATCGCCAATGGCATCGTGACAATGGGAAATTTAGTTGTGTGCACAATGATTTCATTTGTTTAATGTGCAATTACTCTACAAACATTTGGCTTTCTTGGTTAAGAAATTTTATCATTATAGTTTTGCAGGTTGGCTAAATTTAGTTCAAACAGGTGCTTTCTGGAAGTAGTAACTCAAGAATCGACCCAGTAATTGCAATGTGGAACATTTGAATACACTTATTTGTTGGAACTTGGAAAATAATGAGAAAATAGGTCATTATATGCCATAATTGTTTATCCAAACTTGAGGTCACTTGATATCTGATATTGATAACTGGAGACTACTCAAAGATTAGTCCACACTGCCAATGAAAGACTCATTGTCTGAAATACCCCATGTAAATCATTGTTAGAGAAGATCATGAATAGAAAATGCAGAGATCATAGAATGTTAAGGATATTATTTTAAGATTACTTCCAACAATGAGAAAAAGACAAAAAAAATATACTACAATGAAATTTCCACTGTGGAGCTTCTTAATTATGTCTTGACTCTACATTCTTCCATCTTCCTTCATTGATTCGAGATAAAAAAAGTGTTTTTTGAAATAGTCTCCAAGACAAATGAGAGGTGGTATACTGCAATTTTAAGATTTTGAATTTAAATTTGAAACTCAAACAACCCACCCCATCACATTTAATATTTAAACAACCTTGGCAATTCACCATATCACCTACTCAACCATTTGGAAACTGTAGCGGTGATCCTAACGAAGATTACTTAAAAATAAGGGGTTGACAGAAAATGGATAACCAAAGTATGGGAGGAACAGAAGGCTGGAAAAGTGCCAAGAAAATCAATTTCACACATGCATACATATGGATAACATAGTCTCAAGTACTCTTCATCCTAGTGGATAATGCTCATCATTCTCCCCCTACTCATTGTTAAATAATCGATACATTGAAAAGATAGATTATGGAATCAATTCAAGAAAAAATATGACCTTAATAACTCTAACTGATACAAACTATAGCCCGTAGTAACTATAACCAATGAGAACTATTACCATAGTTACTCTAGCTGACAAGAAATTTGATTAATGAATGAACAAGATGATTATAGGTTGTTTGTCATTATAGTTCTCTCATCAAGAAATTCTCTATAACTATGACTAATAAACATTGATTAGAGTTCTTGTGAGTCAAGGTTCCTAACTAACAAAGGAATTATTCCCTAGAACTATGACTAGAAAATGAAGGTCGTAGTTTAATTTCATAACCAAAGCTCCCACATCATAATTTTTGTGGTCATGATTCTCATAAAATAAAGTAAAATTCCTAATTGACAACGGAACTATGAACAACAAAGGAATGATTCCTAAGGTAATGGTTCATGAGGGTCAAATTTCTCGAGGCCATAGTTACTATGTGTCATAGTTCCTAAGGGTTAAAGTTCTGAAGCTCATAGTTCTTGTATGACATAGTTACTATGGTCATATTTCTTGTGGGTTGTATTTTCTATTAGATTGCAATGATAAGAAAGATGATCAAATTTCTTCAATGAGAGTCAATGAAGTGCTTGTTGGAAAATTAGAGAGGGGGGATATAAATAGAGAGAGAGAGAGAGAGAGAGAGAGAGACCAGAAAATCTATAAATGGAAATAGAGAGATAGAGAGTGTTGGGAATAAATTATTCATAATGTTATAAACAATAATTACATCCATATGATTCCATTCCATCAAATTCCACAATATTAGGGTTTTCAAATTCAATAAAAATAGGGCTTTCAAATTACACAAAACTAAGGTCTTCAAATTTCACTTCAATAAACATTGACATACATCACCAACTTGTGATTCAAGGTAAATATGGTGTGTTTACTTACATTTTCTAATTATCCACTCAAATTTGAACTCACTATATTGGAGTTTCCACATTCCACATTGATAGGGATTTCGAATTCCACAAAGCTAGGGTTTTCATAGTGCATAAAACTAAGTTTTTCAAATTGCATAATGATATTTCCTAATAATGCACATTCACTTATGAGCCATGCTAAGAAGGTAACTTATCTTGGGCCTTATGGAGCCTAGACAACTAGGAACATGTGTGTATTCCTAAGAATAAGCACACATTCTTGTGGGTATATGTTATCATGATAGCCCCATTTCAACTTTTTGGGTCATCATTCTTGTGAAAGTGGCCTTAGTTAATCCTCACTAGTTTTTTCAATTATGCATAATACTTCTCAAGGTCTCATTATATAATTTCTCACAAAATTCCTTCATACACTTCATGCTAGGTGTTTTCTCATTAATCTACATAGTTTATTTATTTTGTCACATATGAAGTCATTGCCACACATATGTGATTCCACAACCACTTTCCACATGTTTATTTACAATTTTTTTTTTTTATGCTAAGTTATTTCATCATGACTATTCCCTAATTACAAAAGCCTCCATAATGCCTTGGTTGATTTCTTACACTTGTTTGAGAAATTTTCACATATTTAACTTTATGTATCTATTTATTACTCTTTTATGTTCATCTCATCATTATAGATTGGTCATGGTTATGAGCGTTGAAATAGGTTATCATCATTAATTTCTTAGAAACCCCTTTTCTTTATACTTATTTTTCTATCTTCTCATAGGTTTTGTATTCCTTGAGGGGTAAGTTTCTTCCAATTTTGACTTCATTCATATGTAATTTAAGGAATTACGACACTATTTCTCATCTATAATTTCTCTTGATTCAGATTGAATTATTATATTGTTCGTCATCTGTCTAAATGCTTTTAGAGTGGAAGAATTACATGAATCAACTTGTAGGGTCTTTTTATCAATGGGTCCCAATTTGGAAAATTTGGGTATGAAATCTACCATAGCCATTTTGAGGCATTAAGTAAATATTTTTTGGGTAAGAAAATTATCGCTTGTGTGAGACCATCTGGTAGCTCGAAGTTTGTATGCAAAATTTATGTCTCTCGCAATTTCATCTACCATACTAACCACCATGGTACAAGTCAACATCACATTAATCCATGTTACCCATGCATATGGGGCTAGCCATATGTGGAATTTCAAAAAGCCTCTAGAAGGTCTAAAATCATAAGTCTAATTGATGGTTGAGGGAGTTAAATATTTCATATAGTTAGCTATTGGGTTATGTTAAATACTAGGCCACTAGGAGGAGTAGGGATTCCATTTCATGTTATTATATTTTCTTCCATATTTGAGCAAAGCAATTAGGAGTGGGATGTTAGAGAGAGAAAAAAGCGGCTTAAGGTTTTGTAGCAACTTTACAAGACATGGGTTTTAGGTAACTCTATAGAGAGTACCTCTTTATTTGTATCTACACATTTTTCCATAGTAGAGAATAGAGATCAAAGAAACCTCACCTTTTAGCTAGGTTTCTCCTGTAAGGCTTTCCCCAGGAAAAAATTGTGCCTATTTTGGTTAGTGTGTGTATGTCTTTTCAATCTATATTGCTTGCATTTTAGATAATTTATATTTAATCATACAAACAATAGATAAAGAATCCAAGATCTAAAAATGATTAACATTCATAGTAAAAATTTCAATATTTTATCAGATCTATTATGAAAAATTGTTCCAATGGAATATCCACGACAATTTAATGATCATCTCCACAACTTGCGTGAATGACTAGTGCCTTGTTTACTACCACTTGTTACGTCAGCCAGTTTAACATATTATATGATTGTATGTTACTTTATCTTTGATGTTCTTTTCTTAATGTCCATGGTTAGTCTTTTATCGCCATTCTTCCCATCTTCAAAATTCAACATCCTCAAAGCAAGTAAATCCAATAACCATTAATTATGAGTTAGGTTCAACAATCATCTTGAATCCATTTTATATTTGAACCCATCATTCATATCAATTGGAACTTCATTTTCAAACTATGTCATGATGGCTAGGTTGTTACTTTCATCAATAGAATAAAAAGATTTTATTATGAGGACAAGTATAAAAGACAAACAATACATAAAATAATTACTAAAATTTATTTTCCCACATTTTATTGGTTGTATCTATATTCCCTTACCCTTGTAGCAATAAATAAGGTTCCAAATTTCTTTATCCTCCCTTAATTAACTATATAAACCTCATTATATCTAAAGTGTAATAATAAACGTTTATATTCACATAAAGTTACTCATATTCATGAAGTCATATAATTTCAATTTACTTTTGTTTTTTGAATGATTATACACATTTGCCAATAACCAAATTATCTTCATCATAAATTAGTCCACAATAGTAAAATTAGTATTTATAGAAAAATATAAATCACAATAAAGATAAATGTAAATGTGTTTCCCAAAAATTTCATATGAAAACATTAACTTATTACATATTAACTTGTTACATGTCTTACTATTTTGAACTTGTTATAGAATATTTGAATTCATTTTAATCATTCTTCGAAATTGTGGAATGTGCAATTCTCTAACTTTAAAATGTTGTTTTTAAACCATTGCACTAAATTATATCTTAGGAAATCTCACATAAATATATTACCAATTAAGTAAAAGTAGAAATAAAATATGTCTCACACAAAAATATTATTAGTTAAATGAAAATAAATGTTGACACCTAATCATCAGGATTGGGTAAATAACTGTAACCAATGTAAATAAAAAATAGAAAATGTGAAGAGTCACCAGGAGATGAAATGAAGAGTCTCTCCCTCATGTATATAATAAAGACCAACCTGCATGAATATCATGACTTGCTTTGAGGAGTTACCTCCTGGTCTGACATGGTATCATAGCCAGCACCATTTTTGGCTTCCCTCTGGTTTGTAACTCCATTTTATGCCTATGTTATACCTATTTTCCAGAACTCATACCTTTGTCTTTGTTAGTACACTATCATATGCATTTTCATAAAAGCGTTGCTCCTCCTGGTCTGTCATATGCATTTACTAGGTCTGACAGTCTAATAGCGCTGCTCTCTGATGCTTTCAGCAAGAATATTGCATTGGTGTGGCTGTTGGGATATGAGCCGCGGTCTGAGAATAACTACAGGCACATCAAGAAAAAAAACTTTGTTTGTCCAAGGATTAATCGAGCCTCCTAGAAGAGAGCTTTATAGAACACTTTGTCATCAACCTGTCAAGTGGAAGTGTGGTTCCAAAATCGGAGAGCAAGAACAAAGTTGAAACGAAAGGAAGTGGAGTGTGATAATCTCAAACTCTGTTGCGAGAGCCTGAGGGAGGAGAAAAGAAGACTTGTGACAGAAGTACATGCATTGAGAGCGATGAAAATTGTGCAAGGTTCAAGAGAGGAGGATATATAAGGGGACTCGCCGTTGGCTGCCACGATTGTCCAGTTAATACACAATTTGGTATTATGTTGAACGTTGTCTGGTTAATACACAATGTTTTGTATTACAACGTTTGTATTACCACTTCTTTCATAACCGTGTGACCTCCACCACTGCTGTCATAATCTGTTCGGTTTATTTTATGGTATCACTCCACCACCGCTGTCATAATACTCCCCACATCCATGATACCGACCTCCTTGTAAATGCTATACTGGCCTCCTCCCATAGCGCGCTAGCCTCTCCCACACCGTTGCTCCCGTTCGCGTATGTTGTGCCTCTTCATTACCACAGAGTTAGTGTTGTTGGTAGAGATGTAACAACGTTGTCCAACACATATTGTTTGGTTGTCTATTTTCATATACAATATTTCATATACATAAACACTGTTGATATACATTACATTGTTTCATTGTTTTCACACTATTCCATATTGTCGACTCCCAGTCAATCATTGACCCCTCCCCCATATAACATCTCCCCCACGTAATACCTCTGTCTCCATATATCAAAATCAATATTTTAGCAGTAGAAGTTTTTTTTTTCTCCACAGAAGCACATTTTTTTTGGCCAGCAGAAGTATTTTTACAACACTAAGGTTTTACAATGCATTCAATCATATTTATTGTGGGAGTAGTTCTCACTAGCAAGGAGAACTATCCTGAGTGGTCCAGGAAGATAAAGCACACCCTCATTTTCAATGATTTGTGGAAAGAAGTGTGTGTTGGAGACAGAGACAAAGAGACAGAACAACCTACCTCAGACAAGGAGTTCGCCATTTGGGAAAATAAGAACAACAAAGCCTATGCATTAATTGCAACATCGGTAACTGAAGAGGTGATTCGCCATATTTCACCATTTTCAAATGATATCAAAGCCTTACAAAAACTGAAGGAACTCTATGACTCACAATCTGCACTTGAATTTGTTCAACTTATGAATAAATTCTTCACTCTTGAATTACAAAATAATGATCATCTTGCTCTTGCATCTGAAGTAAAATCTACAATGCATGATATCTAAGCCACTAAGGTTGAATTGGATATTCCTCTTATCACTTTTCTCAAGGCATTTTATCCTACTTACTCAAATTATCTTGAGTCATTGCAAGCAAATGGAAATCTCAAAGTTATTAACTTTGACTCTCTTGTGAAAAAATTTGCTGAAAGAGAGAAAGCTTTTGGAAAGAAGACAACCCCTGAATCTTTTGAAGAAGTTTTGTGCTTTTCTCATAAAGAAAAGAATCTTTCCCAAGGTTCTTCCAGAGGAATAGGTGGTCGAAGAGGAAGAGGAATATATTTTAGAGGCAGGGTGGTAGACACTCTCAAGGAGAAAAGTCAGATTTGCACTGCATATACTGTAAAAGAAATGGATCACATGATTCCTCCACATGCAAGTTACCTTGGGACAAAATTGAGTAGCAAAGAAACCATCCCAAATATAAAACTAATGACACAAACAAAGGTATAGCACCTGAATTCGCTCATTATGTTGTGGCACAATGTAATATTGGAGTAAATGAAGACTTATTTAATGCTTCGCTTGCTTCTTGGAAAAATGATTGGTTGCTTGATTCAGGAGCAACATGCCACATGACTCATAGAAATTTTTTTTTTGAAGAATTCACTAACAATGTTGATGGAGCAATATACTTTGCAAACCAATCAAAACTCAAGCCATCAGGGCTTGGCACAATCAGGCTTAAATTGCATGGTCTTCCAAACTTTCTTCTACATCATGTTCTATATCTCCCATAGCTGAAGAGAAACTTGTTGTGCTTGGTCCACATCCACCAACAAGGTCACTTCATTCATATGTTTTAAAGCAAGCTTGAGGTGAGAAAAGCATCTGACCACTCACTTGTCATGAGGGGGATAGAAGAAGAGAGGCTTCTCAAGCTACAGGGTACCTTTGCTCGTGCACAACATTTCTCATACAATTCTCATTATGAAGAAGGTACAATTCCATCAAGTTTATTATGGCATGCTAGATTTGGACATTTGAACTATGATAGCCTTCACTTGTTGAAGAAAAATGGTGTTACTCGTTTGCCTACAATTCCTAGGAAACTTAAGCAATGTCATGCTTGCATTCTAGTAAAGCATAACAAATAGTCTTTTCATGATTCACATTCAAGAGCACATAGAAAAATTTAACTCAATCATTCAGATTTATGTGGTCCAATGCATGTTCCTTCTGCAAATGGAAATAAATATATGATGACATTTATTGATGATTACAACAAAATGTGTTAGGTATATTTATTGAAGAACAAATCTGATGCTTTTCAAACGTTCAAGAACTTTCATACATGGATTGAAAATTATGCACAATCTCATATTGGCTCTATTTGCACTGATAATGGAAAAGAACACACTTCAAATGAATTTGAAAACTATCTTTGCCAACATGGGATCAAACATCAAACAACTGTGCCTTATAATCCCCAATAGAACGGTGTGGCTAAAAGAATGAATAGGACAATCTTAAATATGGTGCGATCCATGATTTTTTTCAAAAATGTAAAATTGATGTTTTGGGCTGATGCAGTTCTATGCGTTGTATATATGAAGAATAGATGTCCATCTAATGCTATCAGAAACAAGACTCACTATGAATTGTGGTATGGTCACATTCCTTTGGTAAAGCATCTCAAGGTCTTTGGTTCCACCTATTATGCCTTGATACCAAAGGTACATAGAAAAAACCTTGGTGCAAGAAGTCGTAAGTGTATCTTCCTGGGGTATTCAAACACTTCCAAATCATACCGTCTCTATGATGAAGTCAATAAAAAGTTTGTTGTATCTAGAGATGTAGTCTTTCTTGAAACATCCAAAACTGACAATGTTGTTGAGCAGCAACTTAATCGCTTGGATAGATTCGCTAATGCAAAATCATTTCAAGAATTTGATAATCAGATTCCACATCTTGAATGGGGGATTCCTATACTAGATCAACCTGTGGAATCTTCTTCTAAAGCACTCTCTCCCCTACATGAAACTCCAACAATAGATGACACTTTAAGTGATGTGATTGATAGAATTGGGAGACTCAATATTGATTTAGTCCCAACTCAATCAATAGAACAACCTGGACCATCTGAGAAAGGTCCACCAAAGTGGCTGACATAGACACTTGAAAGTGTTCATCTTAATGAGTTTGGAAAGAGATGAACTAGAAATTCAAACCGACAAAATGGAGGTGATGTAGATGACTCTGATTCACCTATTGATGTGGATGTTTCTTATGATTGTGAATTGAATTTGTCTACAGATTTCGAACCATATTCCCTTAAAGAGGCTGCTTCTCATGATGAATGGAAAGAAGCGATGCAAAAGGAGTATGATGCTCTCATAAAGAATGGCACTTAGAAGCTGGTTGATCATCCATTAGGAACCAAACCAATTGGCTGCAAGTGGGTCTACAAGAACAAGTATAAATTTGATGGCTCACTTGAAAAGCACAAAGTCAGGCTTGTGGCAAAATGTTTTTCACAGAAGGAAGGGGTCGATTATGAGTAGACTTCTTCTCCCACAGCAAAATGGGCTACTATCCGGACACTCTTTGCCCTAGCATCTCAGAACGGTTGGGAGGTCCATCAAATGGATGTAAACACTACTTTCTTGAATGGAGATCTAAAAGAGAATGTTTTTATGTCCCAGCGTGAAGGATTTGTTGTGAAAGTACATGAACATAAAGTATGCAAAATTATGAAGTCCATGTATGGCATCAAATAAGCACCGTGAGCCTGGTATGAAAAACTAACTAAGCATGCTCTGAAACTCAATTTCAAACATTATTATCTTGATGATGCAACTTTATTTGTCAAGAAAGTTGGAAAAACAATTGTATATCTTGTGGTATATGCATATGATCTTTTCATGACAAAGAACAATGAAAGCTACATTGCATCCATAAAGAAGGAATTGAGGAAAGGTTTTGAAATTATTGATTTGGGCTATGTTCATTACTATCTTGGTATTGAAGTAACTTAACATCTGATGTCCATATTTCTTTCTCAAAAGAAGCACATTGGAGATCTGTTGAACAGGTTTGGCATGATAGAATGCAATCCTCTTACTACTCCAATGGAACAAAACTTAAAGTTCACATCCATTGAAGGAAAAGAATTTTAGGATGCAACAAAGTATAAACAGCTTGTAGGAAGTCTCAACTACCTAACTACTACCAGACCAAACATTTTGTTTGCTGTTGGAACCCTCTCTAGGTTTAGGCAAAATCCTTGTGAGGGACATTGGTCCACTGCAAAAAGAGTTCTAAGGTAGTTGAAGGGAGCTCAAGACTTTGGGATCAAGTATACACAGGTGGATGACTTCAGTTTGATTGGATACTCTGATTTAGACTTTGATGGAGACAAAGAAATTGGGGTATCTACTTTAGGTTATTCTATGATTCTTGGATCAGGAGCTGTCTCCTAGAGATCATGCAAACACTCAATTCCAACAGATTCCACAATAGAGGTAGAATATGTGGTAGCAGCTAAGGCAACAAAAGAAATTTTGTGGCTCAGGAAAATTCTTGAAGATTTGCAAGTAAAACAAGTACAATCAACTCCACTCATGATTAACAATACCTTGGCAATAAAGTTGGCCAAGAACCCAAAGTTCCATGATCTAACAAAGCACATCAATACTAAATATCATCTGATTCAACATCATGTTGAGGCCAAAACAATCCATCTCTACCATTGTTCCACTAATGAGCAAATTGCAGACATCTTAACCAAAGCACTTGGAAGAGAAAAGCTTGAAAGATTCAGAATGATGCTTGGACTCACTGACATCCCTACAGATTAAGAGGGGGAATGTTGACACCTAATCATCAGGATTGGGTGAATAACTGTAACTGATATAAATAAATAATAGAAAATATGAAGAGTCACTGGGCATTGAAATGAACAGTCTCTCCCTCATGTATATAATAAAGACCAACCTGAATGAATATCATGAATTTCTTTGAGGAGTTACCTCATGGTATGACAATAAAAATAAAACACAAAAAAATTACCAATTATACCTTACCAAATGTATCATGAAAACATATAAATCATAACATGGAAAATCTTAAAACAACATTACCAAGTGAAAAAGTATTACAATAGATCAATAAAAAAGTACCAATTCACCTTATAGGTCATTTTTTTCCCTCTTTTAATTTTGTTTCATATTTTGTTTAATCACTAGATATGTAGGAGTTACATGCTAGATGTTAGACATAAATATTATCTAAATTCAAAATTTTTTATATAGCAAGTTTTTTATTAATAAAATTATAGACACTTTTTTTAGATAACCCATCCTATCTCAGATCTATCATGCACCAAGAGGGATCAAATCTCTTGAGGTGAAAACCTCTTTCTTGAGTGACAAACATGATGAAAGGTTAAGATGGGATCAAACCTCATGAGGTGTAAACCTCTCTTTTGAGTGCAAAACTTGAGGAAAGGTTAAGATGGATCCAGATATTTGATCCCTCTTGGTGCTTGATTGATTCAAGGATATTTGATCCCTATTGGTTCTTGATAGATCCAAGGTTAAGATGGATCTAGGCTGGTTATATAATATCTATATTTGTATCTATGTGCCTCTTTCTTATTCCCTCTCTCTATCTCACCCCCCAAATATACACACTTTCTCTCCATATTTGTCTATCTCTCTCTCACTCCCTTTTCCTCTCCCTCTCTTTCTCTTCCCCTTTGCTCCCTCTCTCTTTTCCCTCCCACTCTCTTTTCTTCCTCACTCTCTCTCTCCATCTCCCCCTTGTCACTCCCTCTCTCTCTCCACCTTTCTCCTTATATTCCTTTCTTCTTTCCTCCCTCTCTCTCCCTCTCTGTTTCTCCACTCTCTTGGGTCCTATCTCACTCCTTTTCTCTTCCACCTCCCTCTATCTCTCCCACCCATCACTCTCTCCCTCTCTCTTCCCTCTAAATTTTTCACTATCTCCCTCCCTCTCTCCTTCTCTTTCTGCCCTTCATCTATCTGTCTCCCTCTCTCTCTATTATCCTTCTCTCCCTATCTCTCTTCTCTACTCTTCTCTCTCTTCCCTCCTCTCCACTCTCCCTGACCCTCTCTCCACCTCTATCTCTCTATGTCTATGTTCTTTCGTCCCACTCTCTTCCCCTCCAACTCCATATCTCTCTCTCCCTCTCTCTCTCACATCCATCTCTCCTCTCTCTTCCTTCTTCTCTTTCCCTCACTCTCACCTACCACTCTCCCCCTCCCCCAATCACTCTCTCTCTCTCTCTCTCTCTCTCTCTCTCTCTCTCTCTCTCTCTCTTAAATTTAATCCTATTGTATTGTGTTTAAGAAAGAATCTAAATTAAAAAAACTCAATTGGTTGTTAAATATTAAACATATATTTTGGATCAATCATGTCAAAGAAAATACAATAATGAAAACCTTAAGAATCATTCATTATCCTTGCTCTATTATTGTTAGTCACTTTTCTTACTCTAATTTCTTGGTAATGGCAGAAGTGTCCTCAGACACATAATTTTATTAATAAAAAAAAATAATTACATAGTATGAGTTTGCAAGAGTTTACACCCAAACAACACAAACACTCTTGCAATGAGCTATTTATAAGCTCCATGTCCTAACTACCTCTAATTATGGATCACTTATTAAATAGCAAGTGTCCATTTTCAATAAATGCTATTCAATCCAGCTAGCTAACAAATCTCCTAAAATAGAGCCTAAGATAGGACACATTTGGAGAGTCATATCTAGTTACAACAATATGCTAATTCTAAAAGTCTCCATTAAATAATTAAACATTCTAGAATAATAATTATTAATTTAATATCTTAAATTAATAATTGTTTTATTCTAATTTTATAACCTATGATAAAATTGTATTTTTGGATCATCTAACATTCGCCCCTGTGATCCAAAGATACATTACAACAGATACCAAGTTCATCCTTGAACTTAGTAAATTTTATTCTGCTAAGCGATTTCGTGAAAATGTTGGAGATCTGATCTTCGGAAGGACAATAAACTGGCTTGAGGACATCTTTGGCGATGAGAGATCTGATATGATGATACTTGGTGTCCACATGCTTTGTCTTTGAATGAAAAACTAGGTTCTTGGAAAGTTTGATGGCAGACTGGCTGTCAATGAATAATGATGTAGCTTCTGCCTGAGAAATGCCCAAGTCCTGCAAAATTCTGCGCAACCAAACAATTTCACATGCTGCTTCCCATGCTGAAATGTATTCTGCTTTTGCTGAAGAAGTGGCCACTGTAGCTTGTTTCTTACAACTCCAAGATACTGTTTCTGACCCCATATTCATTAAATAGCCTGATGTTGATGCTCGATCATCAATACTCCTAGAAAAGTCGGCATTGGAATATCCACCAAGTACAAAATTTTTAGTCTTTGTGTAAAGAAGACCAAAATCTTTTGTTCCTTGGATATATCGAAGAACTCTTTTGGCTGCATTCCAGTGGCTGTCTCATGGTTCCTGCATGAAACGTGAAAGAATACTGACTGCATAAGATAGATCAGGACGAGTATTTGTCAAATAAATCAAGATGCCAATCAGCTGTCTGTAAGTTGTGCTGTCCACCTTTCCCCCCCTTCAAATTTTGAAAGCTTCAAGTTTTTCTCCATGGGGGTGAGAACGGGCTTGCAATCCTACATGCCAAATCACTGAAGAACCTCTGCTGCATACTTACTCTGAGAAATGAAAATATGATGTGGACGTTGGAAGACTTCAACTCCAAGATAGTAGTGAAGTAATCCCAAATCTGTCATCTTAAAACCGACATGTAACTCCTTTTTCACCTGTATATGATCATCATGATTGCCAGTGATGATCAAATCTTCTACATACATAACAAGAATGACGATATTTTCCCTGTTGTCGCACATACAAAGTATCATTAGATTCACTTTGTTGAAAACCAACTTTCTTAAGGTATACATCCATCTTTGTGTACCAAGCGCGGGGAGCTTGTTTTAATCCATATAAAGCCTTGATCAATTTGCAGACTTTATGTTCTTGTCCTTCAACTTCAAAACCTGGTGGTTGGGTCATATACACTTCCTCCTGTAAATCCCCGTTGAGAAAATCACTTTTCACATCCATTTGATGAACTTTCCATCCTTTTTGAGCGGCCAATGCAAGTGTTAATCGGATGGTGTTCCATTTTGCAGTAGGAGCAAAAGTTTCTTCATAATCAATGCCTTCCTACTGTGCAAAACCTTTTGCGACAAGTCGTGCTTTATATTTTTCAAGTTCTCCTTTTTTATTATACTTAATTCTGTAAACCTATTTGCATCCTATGGGTTTAAAATTTGCTGGACAATCAACAAGTTTCCAAGTGTTGTTATCAATTACTGCCTGATGTTCTTCAACCCTAGCTTGTTTCCATTCTTTAAGTTTTACTGCTTCTTTGTATGTGGAAGGTTCAGTAAAATCATTTGCTATTAAGGCAAAATTACCTTCACTTCTATGTGCCCTTTGGGTGCCTGTTTTATTCTGCTCATCAGGCTTTACATCTTTCAAAAGTTGAACTGCCCATTTTGGTAGTTGGTGCTCACTTGTTTGCGCTTCTGTAAAGTCTCCATCATTGTAAATAGGATTAATATAAACTGATGTTCGTTGTTCAGGTGAAGAGTGTGGAGAATCACTATCAGAAGAACTGCTACTGCTTGGAGATGTGGATGAATTGCTAGAAGACCCAGATGATGTTGTTGATGTAGATGGACTGGATGACTCATCTTCAGAGGAAGGAAAATCAAGTTCATACCAATTTGGTGAAGTTGGTTGACTTTGCATTTTTCCATTTCGTTTACTTTCTTTAGTTGTGAAGAACATTTTCAATTTCTTCAGCACTCTTACTCTCAGTTTCATCAAAAATGACATCCCTGCTCACAATGAATTTTCCACTGGTCAAAAGATGATACCCTTTCTTCTCATCAGAATAGCCAATCATTGTGCATTTTAAACTTCATGAGTCAAGCTTAGTTCATTTTTCTTTCGGAACTAAGGCATAACAAACTGACCCAAAAACTCTAAGATGTTTAACTCGAGGTTTGAAGCCAAACCAAGCTTCATAAGGTGTGATTCCGTCTAAAGAAGCAGTTGGAGATTTGTTTCTTAAGTAGACAGCTGTATGAATTGCTTCTGCCCAATATGTTGGACTTAACCTCTTGAAAGTTAACATGGATCTCACCATTCCTAACAAAGTGCGATTCATTCTTTTGACTACTCCATTTTGCTGTGGAGTGTAAACATTAGTAAGATGTCGTCTTATGCCATTTTCACTGCAATAAGTTTTGAATTCATTTGAAGTGAATTCTCCCCCATTATCTGTCCTGAGAGTACCTATCTTTTCTCTGACTTCATTTTCAACAAGTTGGCGAAAAATTTTAAACTTATCAAATGCTTCTGACTTGTTCTTCAAAAAATAAACCCAAGTCATTCTGCTGAAATAATTAATGAATAGTAAGAAATATTTGCATCCACCAAAGGAATTTTGTAGTGGTCCACAAACATCACTGTGAACTAGTTGTAGCCGCCTGTTTGCACGCCATGAACTTGTTGGAAAACTCTCTCGATTTTGTTTGCCATAAATGCAAGCTTCACATTTTGCATTTTCCCTTTTGAAAGTGGGAAGTCCTTTAACCATTCCTTGTTTTTGCAATTGAGAAAGACTCTCAAAATTCAAATGTCCATATCTTACATGCCATAGTCTGATAGGTGAAATACCTGTAGTTACTACCCTTGCAAAATCAGAATGCCTTGGAATAACTATCCCTTTCATCCGTAACAGTTTTCCATCTTCATAACCTGTCATGACTGTTTTCAAGTTCTGTTTCACTGAATTAATCTTCACTAAACCATCTTCGATAATCACCTGATGTCCTGCTTGTCGAATCGTGACTAAAGAGAGCAAATTTTTCTTGAAACTGGGTACATACCATACATTGGAAATCAATTTTTCTCCAATGTCAGGGAGAAAAACTTTTACTACTCCTTTTCCATAAGGAGTATGTTTTGTATCGTCAGCAAGAAAAATGGAATTAAGTTGGCATTCTTGAAAATTCCAGAAAAAATCACGTCGACAAGTCTTGTGCTGAGTTGCCCCGGAATCCAAGATCCAGGCATCTTCGTAGTCACTTCTAAGATGGGATGAAATTTGGGATGCTGGTGAGGAAGTAAAAACATATTTTGAGTTATCTTCATCTTGATCATTTGCAAATTGTGCTGAATGCTGCTGAAACTTAGGAATTTTATTAAGTGATGTTCGACAATCTTCAGCATAATGGCCAACTTTGTTACATCTTCGACACACAATTTGACTTAAGTCTCTTCCTCTTCCTGAAGATTGTCCTCTGCCTCTGCTTTGACTTCGATTTTGAGATCGTCCTCTACCTTGATTATTATATCCTTGTTCTTGAAAATTGCCTCTTCCTTGGTTGTTTCCTCTACCTTGAAAATTATTTCTTCTTCCTCTGTTAAAATTGTTGCCTCTGCTTTGGCTTCGACCTCGATTATGTGCTGCTTGATTCTGATTCCCTTTGCCTCTTCCTCGAGAACTATCTGTGGATGACTTACTAGTGCTGGCCTCTGTGAGAAAAACATCTTCACCAACTTTCTTCTTCTTCCCAAAAGTTTTATCATGTTGACTTAACATTTCACAAAGTTCATCAAACTTTAGTTTTTCTAATTTCCCAGTTACTTGCAAAGTCTCTGAAAAATGCGTATAGGAAGAAGGAAGCCCAGCAATTACAATTGTAGTGAATCACTTATGGATCACTTTATAAGCTCCATGTCCTAACTACCTCTAATTATGGATCACTTATTAAATAACAAGTGTCCATTTACATTAAATGCTATTCAAACCAACTAGCTAACTAATTTCCTAAAATAGAGCCTAAGATACGACACATTTGGAGAGCCATATCTTGTTACAACAATATACTAATTTCTAATTGTCTCCATTAACTAATCATTCTAGAATAATAATTATTAATTTAATTTCTTAATTAATATTATTTTATTTCAATTTTATAACCTATGATAATAAATTATTTTTGGATCATCTAACATTGATAACAATTTTTGGAGTCATTTTACTTTTTCTTGTTAGTTTAATGTTCTTCTTCTTATTAATGCATGTGTGTGTACTTCATCAAACTGCTACCAAAAACATAAGAACAAGAACACAAGATGTTGGCTCTCTGCCAGGGCCAAAACCTCTCTTCTCTTGAGATGAAAACCCTCTAGTATGTTTCTCTTATTGAAGCTTCTTATTGATCAATGCCAAATGCTAGACCCTTGACAAGAATGTTCTCCAAGGACAAGTCTTGCCCTTCCTCCTTTCTGCACTTTGGTCCCCAAGACTTCCTTTTTTCTGACACTTCGTTTTCGACACTTCGTCCTCCTTCCAACTGTTGTTAGATCTTGTTTCACTTGCTCTAGAAGAGATACCTTGATGAGACCCTTTCCTTATGATGATCCCTTCCTTCTCTTCACCAACCAATGAACTTGTATGACTGTAATGGGAGGGATGTTATGACAACAGAGACAACCTCCTTACCTTCACACGTGTGACTGTTTTCCTTGTGATGTTGACCTCTTCCTTCTTCACTTGAGAGAGTTCCTTCTTTGCTTAAGTGAGGGGCCTTATAGGCCTACTTAGACTGCCCAACGAACGAAGTTATATGACTGTGATCTTATTGCTGATATCGGTGTTGCGAAAATCGTGATATTATCGGAAAATTACGATTTTTTGAGTTTGGCGATATTATTGCCCGATTTTTACGTTGTTTTTTTTTTGTTTCTTCGCAAAAAATCGCGATAACTTGAAATAATCACGATTTTTACGAAAAATCTGGATTTTTTGGGAAAAAATCTTGATTATTATTATTATTATTATTATTTTTGTCGAATTTTTGATGAGGAGCAACAGGAGGAGAAGGTGACACAACCTACCTAGGCTACCCTCGTCACCAGTGGAGGTTGTGGTCTACCTCCTGTAGCTCCTAGTTCTTCAGCTTCTAGAGCATAGCAGAGTCCACTGCCAACTCCACCGACATCTACATCTAGAGGGAAAGCTATTCCATTTTCTCGCAAGAGGGGCAGAGGAAATCAATGGTATTAGTTATTTGGTTCATTTCATTGTATATGACATTATGCCTCATGATATGAGATACATTATTGTATTTTTTGTTGATATTTTGAGGCTGAGTTGGGACTCAAGAGTCAGGACTGACTATTCAGGACATGATTCACTGTTATGTGTGATGTAGCTCTAGAAATGATATTACACATCTTATATATTAGTTCTTTTATCATATTTATGTGCCAATGTATTTATTTTATGTTGTAGATGCTTTAGATATTAAAAAAATTGAAAAAAAATGAATATTTTTGTATTTTACGATTTTTTCCCGCCGATTATTTCTGATTTTTTCCCAATATTTTCCCTCGTCGATATTATCCCGATAACTATTACTGCAACATTGGTTGATATGACCGCAGACTGTCCTTCATATTCTCGCATGTGTGACTGTAATTACCCTAGAAAATAGCCTCCAACCTTCGCTTATACTTTCCATTACTTCGTTGCACTAGAGGCTTGTCTTCTTCGCTTTCCCTTCACCTCAGATTCATCTTCCTTGCCCGCTGATTTGAGAGGAAGTGCATTCTATTTATAGGAGTGGACAACTTTTATATATAGAGGATTGTACCTCCTTTAGGCCGACTTGAGGCTGACTATAGGACTATAGGCCGACTTGACATATATATAGCTCGAATTGCTTCTTTGATGGTGTCGCATGCTTGGAGGAGACTTGACTTTGCTTGGAGGTGACTTCTTTGACTATAATATATAAGTATACCTATAGTAACATGCCCTATTGTTATTCAACATTTTCTTTTGACTATTTGACTCACTTATAGCACTTTAATATGTGCTAGACCTATTTCAATGAGCAAGAAACTCATTGACATATATTTTAAAAATAATATTTATTTTCTTGAATAAATACAAATATCAAAAGTACATTTATGAAGATCGAACCTGGTTACATTTCCTTCAACACTCCCTCTTAACTAGGGAGGTATTCATACAACATTACGAGGTGTTTGGCTATGTTTCATTCTTGAAGAATTCACATAAGAGAAACCGGATTTGCAATCCGTCTGTTATAGCATCATAATAACCAACATTTTTTCTACAATAAGGCCTTGACTGACAACCCTATTTCTCAGTAGATCAGAGCACAATGTTGGCGAGACCAATGACTTATAGACACCTTAGTCATTATCTCTCAAGGTACATACCCACCTGGGTGTTCACTGAGTATGACCTTCTAGGACTATTATTATCTTGGGTTACTAGCCCTCAAAGAATATCCGTCCTCTTGCCTATTCTTGTCTTGGATGCCGTACACATCATCCAAGAGTATCGAACGCCAGATGATTCCCCAATCCTCCTATTCTTTTTTCCCAAGTGAAGACAATAATGTTGTGTCTATCTCTTCCTCTTAATTGAGGAAGACATGCCCAAGTATCCTTCGACAAGGTACTTGTCCAAGTTCCTTTGTAATTGGGAACTTGTTATAACTCCCTCTTAGCTAGGGACTTGTCCATTCATCAAAAACTTCTTTGTCGTGGGTCCTCCAGCTGCTTGATCTTCTTCTTTCCTTTAATGTCATGAAGTCTTTGTTCGAACTTTTTCTTGGTAGGGTACCATCCATCAATCACTTTTCCTCCTGGTTTGTCAGGTCGTTGCTTCCTTCGTGGAAAGTGGGGATTTCTCCTCATATAACAGGTTCTCTTGTCATCATGTCTATGCTTCGAACTAGTCTTCACATGGATGCTTATTTGTACTTACTTGTACCCATGCTTTGATCTAGTAGCCCTTCATGACTTCTTCCTGATATTGCTTCAACACTAAATGGTACTTTTGCTGGATGGCTTCTTCATCATGACATCTTCATAGAATCAATTATCTGCACCTTTCATATCTGCAAGGCCTTCATAGGTGTCAAGGGTCCTTTGATCTTTTCCTTTTTTAGTCAGAGTCGTCATGCCTTCTTTAGGGAGATGTCTTCAAAGTATCTTGTTAGATAGTGATTCTTGGTGATCATGGTGTTCTTCACATGCTTGATCTATTTCTTCACTTGCTTCTTCTTGGATAGATTGGTCAACCACCTTATGCTCCTTGTGAGAGCACTTCTTCATTGCTTGCTTCTAGTACTAGTCAACATTTCTTCTTCACTTGCTTCTTAGTCAGCGATCTTATACTCCTTATGGGAGTATTTCCTTTTGTCGACCTTCATTGCATTGTAGTACATGCCTTCGAGCATGTCATTGGTGAAAGAGATTCTTTCCTACTTGATCATGTCATAGAACTATTCCCATGACTCAATAATATACATATAATAACATGACTAAACTTTGATGCATACATACCTCATCTTGATTCTCCTTTGATCATCTTAACTTCATTTGGTTGTCCTTGGTGTGGCCCTTCTTGCTTCATCTTAGCTTGCCTGCATATCATCCTTTTCTTGAATCTCATGAATGGGATTCCCAATGAGACAACTGCTTATGAATCATTTTTTGAATATTCCATCATAGGATCTTGAAGACCCTTAACTTGCAAATGTTTCTTTCCTTTTGATGATGGAGGTCTCTAAGATTCTTAATCATGATCAATTTTCTTTCATTGTGGATGAGGTCCTATTCTAGGTATGCTTCTTCTACATGAATATCTTGAGCTATATCTACCATTCTCCTATATTCTAGAAGATATTCCTAACCATGCATTTTGCTCTATTTATAAATGCTCTTTCTACATGAGTATTTTTGAACTCTATGTACATCATGCTTCTAGATTCTAGAAGATGTTTCTAGCCATGCAATTTTATTCTATTCCTACATGCTTTTATACTACTCAAAACTTTGAAAGAAGACTTTAAGTAAAGAAGTAGGCTTAGTCATAGTAGAGATTCAGAGGATCTTCCTTCTTTTGCTTCTTTTCTTCTTCTTTCACCTCTTGAGTCATGTGAGTTTCTTGCCTTTTTCTTTTTGTTGTTTTTGTCCTTCTTTAGTTTAAGACAATTCCTTTTGTAGTGTCCATATTCTTGGCATCCATAGCATTGGAATTTGGACATATCTTTGTTGTTTGTTCTTTGTGGACCAAATTTGTCAAATTTTCCTTTTCTCTGGGTTACAGGAGAGTTTGCTCCTTTGATCCCACATCTTCCTTTGCTTTGAGTCTTGTTTCCTCTATCTTGCATAGAGACCACATTTCACTTAGTGGGGTAGCTTCCTTCTTGGCATATATGCTTGATGTGAAGTTGCCCCAATCCTCGGGTAGAGAATTGAGTATTAGGATTGTCATTTATCTGTCAGACATGACTTCCCCTAACTCTTGAAGTTGATCCCTCATCTCAATGATTTTCATGAAGTAGGGAGCTATTCCTTCCTTTGATATCTTCATCTTGTATAATTCATTTCGTAGAGATATCACTTCTCCAACTGTGGTTACCAAGAGTAGCTCTACTAGTTTATCATAGATTTCTTTTGATGTTTCAAGTTTGGAGACATAAGGGATGAGAGAGTCTTTGATGGATTCTATTAGAATCCTTTGAGCTCTTGTCTCATCCTTATTATACTTGGGTAAGGCTTGAGTTTGTTCCTTAGCAGGAATAGTGACATCCCCTTTGATGTGTTAAAGGAGTTCATTCTCCATGAGAAGTAAATCAGTCCTCTTCTTTCATGCAAGAAAGTTATTCCTACCTACCAATTTGTTGCTTTCCTTTCAAAAAGACATTGAAGTATATTCAGAAGGGGACATATACTTGATAGATTTTGAGATGTAGTAGACTTGCTTTCTCCTTTGAAGACTTGATGGCTTGACTTCCTTCGATCTTGATGTTCTTCAAGTTACTTTCTCCAAGTGGACTTGCTTGATGATGAGATTTGCTTGATGACTTGTAGCTTGATGTAGGTCCTTCTTTGATTTTCTCTTCTTGTAGGTGACTTTATGTAAGGCTCTTCTTCTTGCTTTGTAGTCTTCCTTGATGAGTGATGGATGGTAGACCTTCTTGTCCTTTGATGTGATTGAGACTTCTTTTCTAGATGCTTCAACTTTGTAGATGTTCTTCCTTGATGAGTGTTCTTGAGATGCCCTTTCCTTGATGTGTCACCTTAGCTCTGATACCATGTTGAAGAATCAAGGGCAATTAGGTGTGGTGTGATTCTTCTTGACTTGATAATAATTTGTTGAGTATTTTTACTTTTCTTGGTAGTTTAATCTTCTTCTTCTTATTAATGCATGTGTGTACTTCATCAAATTGCTACCAAAAACATGAGAACAAGAACGCAAGATGTTGGCTATATGCCAGGGCCAAAACCTCTCTTTTCTTGAGAGGAAAATCCTTTAGTAAGTTTATCTTATTGAAGCTTCTTATTGATCAATGCCAAACCCTAGATCCTTGACTAGAATGTTCCCCAAGCACAAGTCAAGTCCTTCCTCCATTCTGCACTTTGTTCCCCGACACTTCCTTCTTCCAGCACTTCGTTTCTGACACTTTCTCCTCCTTCCAACTGTTGTTGGATCTTGTTGCCCTTGCTCTAGAAGAGATACCTTGATGAGACCCTTTCCTTATTATGATCCCTTCCTTCTCTTCACCAAGCAATGAACTTGTATGACTGTAATGGGAGGGCTGTTATGACAGCAGAGACAGCCTCCTTATCTTCACACGCGTGACTGTTTTCCTTGTGATGTTGACCTCTTCCTTCTTTGCTTGAGCGTGGGGCCTTATAGGCCTACTTAGATTGCCCAACCAACAAAGTTATATGACTGTGATCTTACTGCTGATATGACCGCAGACTGTCTTTCATCTTCTTGCACGTGTGACTGTATTTACCCTAGAAAACAACCTCCAACCTTCGCTTATACTTTCCCTTACTTCGCTGCACTAGAGGCTTCTCTTATTCGCTTTCTCTTCACCTTAGATTTGTATTCCTTGCTTGCTGATTTCAGAGGAATGAGAGTGTTCTATTTAGAGGAGTGGACAACCTCCATATATAGAGGACTGTCCCTCCTTTAGGCTGACTATAGGACTGCAGGCCTACTGGACATATGTATAGCTCAGATTGCTTCTTTGATAGTGTCACATGCTCGGAGGAGACTTGACTTTGCTTGGAGGTGACTTCTTTGACTAGAATACATAACTATACCTTTAGTAAAATGCCCTTAAGGTCTTTAACATTTTCTTTTGATTATTTGATTCACCTATAGCACTTTAATATGTGCTAGATCTATTTCAATGAGCAAGAAACTCATTGACATATATTATAAAAGTAATATTTCTTTTCTTGAATAAATATAAATAGAAAAAGTACATTTATGAAGACCGAACCTAGTTACATTTCCTTCAACACCACCATTGCTTTACTTTTGCTGACAAAATGTATAAAATCCTTTACAACCCCATTTGCATATGAAACTCCTCGAAGGCGAGAGTTTTGACAATGGTAGAAGGGTCGAAGATGAGCTGACAGGGCAAGGTTTGAAGCTGGCATATGATAAACCCTCTAAGTTGTGGGCAGAGGACCGAGCAAAAGTTACAAGAGAGTTTGTGGGGAACAAAAGTTGTTGGAGTGAAGGCAGGGGAGCAATGGTATCTAGAGCTACAGTATTGCCCCACAGAGGACCAAATTGTAGAGATTTTGACCAAGTCTTCAGGTCTTGAAAAATATGTAAAATTCCAACAGAAGCTTTGTATATTTGTAGATTGACCATTGGGAGGGTGTGAAAGTAAATGTAGATAATAATGTTCAATTTGACACTAGAGATAGGCATTAAGAAAGTCACTTTGACTTTAGGTTATTTTATGCTTTATTTCACTTTAGTGTGTTTCTTTGTCTATCCCACATTCATAAAGTGGATTGACTTGACTAGCTTGTAAACCTTAATAAGAAAGCTTTTGCCTTCTCATTAATTATTGCAATCTTAGTTCCTTTATGTGTTTGGGTTATCGTGATAAAATGGTGCTCCTAAACCAATATAAGAAGGCTGCTTATGGTTCAAGAGCAACATTTGTAGAAATGTTTTGTAATCCAAGCATTGCCTTATTAGTGTGCATTTAATTTTCCATGTTAACCATTAGCAATGAGGCATTTGGAAATGTTTATGCACTTGATGATAGGGATTGATTGGGGCAATTTCCTTCCTGTCATGTCATGTGCTCGATGCGTGTGAGTTGATCTCATTAGCAGTTTGAAGTCTTTATAGGTTGCGAACTTTTTAGCAGCTAAGGGAAATTGGAGCACCTGTGAGCTTATTCATTCTATGAAAAGAAATAGGTTGACTATCATCAAAGGTAGAAGATCTTCTATAGTTTCATACATATTACAAACTTCTTCTTCTCTCTCACTCAAAGGATGAATATAGAGAGGAGCCTTTAATGTTGTGGACTGTAGTATCATGGGACTTACCATACATTATTCTTGCTTATTTGTCTTTGGGATTTTTCTTTTGTTATTATCTTTCTGGTGAATATGAGTCGAATATGGGAGGTGCTTGCGCATATATGATTTTAATTTTGAATTTGGCTTGTATACAATTGCTCCTAACAGTCGTTCTTGTCTTCAAATTGGGAGCTGAGATGATGTAGAGGTGATGGAAATTATGATGATGAGGGATAATATTTAGTTTGGACTTATGGGCCTTGATTCTTCATATTTTGGTATATAAGTATAAATAAAAGGAAGACTTTTTGAGACCTTTTATTGACAATTTGCAAGACTCAACTACTCGAGCTAACTCACCTTGCTAAGAATTAAATTATACACACATATGCACACACAGACTGTTTTTTTAAATATGTTTATTTCCGCACTTGACTCCTAAATTCTGTTGCCTCATTGAACCGGCACCTGATCTGCACTACAATGTGCTTTTGGTCCTGCACCCATGCTTTGGGAACTTAGTTTATGGTGTTTATTAGTATAGTTAAACTTTTGTTTGCAACAAAAGCCATATTTAACACATCCTTTGTTATCATTCTGTTTGATAATAGTAAGGTTTTGTCCTTCACCACTAGTAGTGGCTTGTTGGCCAGTTTATGGCGCTTATTACTATAGTTAAACTTTTGTTAGCAACAAAAGCCATAATTAACACATTTTTTGTAATCATTCTCTTTGATACTAGTATGATTTTGTGCATGATATCTAGTCATGGCTTGTTGGCCAATCATTTTTTTTTAATAACCTTGTGACCTGTTGAGGTGTAAAAGAAGCTTTGGATAGATATACAAAACGTTTTACTGGATAAGTAGTTCTTGGACCTTGGTATGAATGGGCTCAAAGAGGTCCCATGTTAGGTCAAGTACAATTGATTTTCACCTCTCTGTTGTGGATTAAAATGCTTGAATTTTTGACGATGCAAGAATTTGCTCTTTGACTCAAAAGGTTCATTCAAGGAACTCCATAGAGGCATTTGAAACACAAGGGATTCTACTAAGGTTGAAAGTTGAGGTCTATGATGGCAGTTTATAGAAAACTCATTATGCCAACAGAAAAAGAAAGCAAGGCTATGCCCACACAACCAAGGGCTGCTGGTCATCATTTCCATAATTGGGCTAGGCAACCACAGTTTGAAACAAGAAGCGACCTTGGTAACAAAATGCCAGCCATATATTTTCTAATTTACCTTTTCCCCCCTGCCCCCTCCCAGAATTGAATAACAGTCTCAGGCAAAGTGCAATGGAGAAAATACCCAATCAAAATTTTCCCACCACATAATTGAGGCTGAATATTTGGATCCATAAATACTGATTTGATGGGATTATCTTGGGGTGGGTCTTGGGAATGAATTATCTGGCTTCTTTCAGCACTGTTGTCATCCTAGTTTTGCTTGCAAAATGAAAATGAGGTGTTAGTGGTAAAGTGATCACCACCATAGGATGAAATAGATCTACGCTACACAAAGGTAATGTGAACACATAAAGGACACCATGAAGACCTCTAGCAGAAATATATGCCTTGAAGAATTGTATAATCAACCTTTCCTTTCCAATCCACATTGAATGGGCTTAGTGTGAGCCATTGTCTGTATATAGAAAAATATGATTTGATTTGAAGGAAACCAAATAAGCTTTCTGTAGCTGATTATTTACATTTTGATAATAAATGAACATTTCCGTATAAATCATGGGTGGCAATCTTATGGAACAATCATAGGTTAATCAATCTTTGAACTTTATTGTTACTGAAGCGTAATATATTCTGTAACTTGAGTGCATTTGAGTTTGTGGGTAATGCCACTAATTTTCTTAGTTACACAAAATTTAAAAAACTCTAGCCTGTACACTTAACATCTGTTTTGAAATTCACCATTTACTCTGTTGCAATTTTGTAATTCCTATAAAATTGAAATAGAGGATGTGCATTAATATATTGCCTGTGCTGTTCCCTGAAATTTCCTTGTCGCTGTTCAGAGTTGCTCATTGTGGGTTTTCTTTTTGCTGAGTTGGACTACAGTGATGGTTGTAAAGACACTCGTTTTCCTTGGCCTAAAAAAATATAGCTTAAGCTCGGTTCATAGTGTGAAGCAGTGCTGATAACATCGGCATCAGCAAAAATATCAATGAGGGTCCTGAAAACATCTTCTCAGAAACATCGGCCAAAAAATCAGCAAAAGTTGGCACACTGCGGCAAACATTAAATGATACATAATATATTTATTTTTTCAAAACGTTAAACATATAAATCAACAACAACATCAGATAAATACATTGGCACATAAATATAGAGAAAGCATTAATATATTTTTTTTTCCAAAGAAAAATCGAAACTTTTTATTAAGAACATAAAAAGTTTTACATTGCAAATGCAGGTGCATCCCTTTACAAAAGCTGAGAGAATCTCATGACTGTTTTATAACAAAAGAAACTGCTGTCTTTTGAAACCATTCGTTCACTGTTAAATGCGCATTGCTGTTCTATTCGCCTCTGGTTCGAGGTACCTGTGGGCCGCGTTCCATTCTATGAACATAAGACTGTTCACAAAGAGATTGTAAACCAGCAAACCAACCTCTTCAAAAAATAAAGAGAGACAGCCCGTCAGCAGAAAACGAGAAGCTGTGCCGCTATTTCTTAAAGAGGGAATGCAAATACAGAGGAAATGAAATTTAAAAGAGGGAAAAACGTAAAAAAACTGCCCAGGAACTAGAGGACCCGGATGAAAGGTGGCTGATCCGATCTGCTGGTCTGGTCTTGGGCCTCTTCAATGATCTTCCAGCTGCCCAGGACCTGTGAGAGACCATCTTTGGAAAGATTATCTGCAAGTTCATTCTTTTCCCTGAAGATATGCCGAAGAGAGAAAACGTGAAAATGAGATTTGAGCCTCAGAATTTCTCCCAGGATTTGTTTTAATATTAAGTTTCTGCAGGTACTTTGACCATTAACCCATCTGATCACGTTTTGTGAGTCTCCGTAAATTTGAATTGAAAAGGTGTGCCTTTGAATGAGCCAACAGATAAGGAACTTTAGAGCCAGAAGTTCAGCAAAATTATTGGAGTCTGTTCCTAGACCCACAGAGGCTTTTAGAACATGAGATGATGATTCGAAGATGACCAAACCTGCTCCAGCTATATTGTTTTGAGAAGCGCCGTCAAAAAAAGCCCAGGGGATTCCTTCTATGATCTGTAAATCTGGGATAATTCTTTGAGATTGGCCTTCCTTCGGTTCAGGGATACAGGAAAAAATGGCAGTGCTCTGAGATGCAGTGATAGCTGAGGGGGTACTCTTATCCTGGAAAATACTCTTGTTTCTGGCTATCCAGATGCCCCAACTGATAATGAGGGGGAGATTTCGCAGATTCCCATTCGGATGAGATTGCCACCACTTCTGCCACGCTTCTTGAACATTGCTACCTTCCCATTCAAGTGTTTTGTTCAACAGTTTCCCAACCTCGCCCCATATATGGATAACTTCTGGGCACCTTAGGAAAAGGTGATTGATTGTTTCTGCTTCTGATTTGCACATGGTACATCTCCCAGGCCCATGCATGAATCTGGCTTGCAAATTGTCCCAGGTTGGGATTTTGCTATTTAGGATGCACCAGAAGAGAATTTTTGACTTTGGGGGGCTCTTAAGTTTCCAGAGCTGCTTGGACCACCACCCCGGGTTCCCCCAACCTTTCCTTGACATAAGGAAAGTGTAACCACTCTTTGGAGCGTAATCCCCAGAATCTGAGTTAGCCCAGATTAACTCATCCTGACTATCACTTAGCCGAACATTCAATCTGAATAGTTCCTGAGTAAACGCACTCCATTCGTTCCTCCAC
>APFE030989786.1:991-11652 GCA_000404065.3 Pinus taeda
AAGCCCTTCACACCCACTTACTTACCTTTTCCCTTCAAAGCCGTTTTCGCATCGCAAATTCGCCATATCACTTTCATGCAAAACAATGCCCATCCGTCCCCCGCCGATGCGACATCGCGAAATCGGCGATCGGCGATCACAAATGCCGAGTGTCCACTTTGTTCACCCCTCCCTCTTCGCCGATGCGATATTGCGATATCGCATATCGGCAGTCGCAAGCATCAAAACATCCAACCCAATGATCCCCCTCTTCCCCGTCGACGCGATATCGCGATATCGCATCAGAACCTCTTCACCAACAGTTCATCCAGTACCTCACCACGTTGCGTTGTACCAGGGGCCCACTGATGAGGTCATCCACTGTACAGCCGACGCAGTGCTTACGTCAGCAGCCAGAAAAGCCGAAAAAGCTTCGCGCAAGGAGAAAAGTCGCATTTCGGAGCTCCAGATCAAGAAACAGAGGCAGTTTTCAATGCGCGAATAGCACTTCGCGCATCGCTACGGGAAATAGGCCATTTCGAGGAATCTTCAGGGAATCTTCTAATCGCCGAGCCCACTGCGCGCCAAAAAAACCCGAAAATCGCCCAAACGTGCCAAAGGATCCGGTTTGAAAACAACAACAGATCATTCACTGAGTTTAAAGTGTATCAGATCAAATCAGCAGGCTTCAAGCGTGTCAAAGAGTATCAGTCGACGGCAGAAATCATCAATGTAGCGGCAAAGTGTATCAGAGAATATCTTGAGTAGTGGCCCAAAGCAAGAGAAATTGAATATCTTCCGGCAGATTCATAGGAAGAGAGAAAAATCACTTAAAGCTCTCAAATCGTAATAGTTGCGCATTCAATTCGCACCAAGGCCGAACTGCACCCCCAAAGCACATTCACTTCAGTAGCAACGTATCTAGTCCCCACGGGCCACCTCGTCACCTGTTCCGATTTAGCTGCCCCCAGCGCAGCCAAAAAGATTTACTTGCATTTATTTCCAGCAGCGTTTAGATTCTTTTGAAGAGTTCTAAGCAGACCTGTCACGGTCATTTGTAATGATGTCTTCCTGATATTTTGTTTATAAATACCACCCGAAGCGATATTGTAAAGGGTTGGTTGGTTGGTAGTAGTAGTTGTCGGTCAGTTTCTTTCCAGCAATTTTCTCTGAGTAAAGACTCGCACTGTAACTGTCATATTTTTCATAATCAAAGATTGCTGAAATCATGGATTGCGAAACAAGCTGTTGTTTTCTCTGGGCCAAGGAATGATTACGGAATTCCTGTGTCTCTGCATGATCCAATAAGCGTTCTTCCTCCCTGTTTATTTTATGTTTTTATCATCTTTCTGCCATTCTAAGTTGCAGGAAAAAAGAATAGCTTAAGATTTGTTTAAGTACACCTTAAGTTCAATTTCTGCACTTTTCGATGTTTTCTTCTAAAACGGTCATGAGCTAGAATTCTTAACTGCTCTAGTTTACCCTGTTTCGTCCGTATATGGGTGCATGTCTTTGGAATTCTTAACTGCTCCGGGATCCCACTCATCCATTTCTCCCCTCTGTCAGCATGATGAAATGATTCTCTTTTGCCTTTCATCCCTGATGTTCGTTCCGTACTTTCAGTAGCTTGAATGTTGTATCCTGCGTGGCTATCTCGCTCTGTATCCCCTTGTGACCGAGAAAACACTCGCATGCCTCAATCTGTGACTCCATGCCCAATGGTTCAAAACTTATGACACCTTACTGTGCCTCTTTACTCGAGAATCCTACCTTCCTCCCAATCACAGTCAACATTCCCTTGAAGTCAGAAAGCTAGCCTAAAATCATCAACTAAAGTTGAATCCAGATCAACTGAGGTTGAATCTAAAGGAGAGAGCCCTCTCCGATTGCAGGTGGGCTAGAACCTGCAATTAGAAGATTGGTTTGTGGTTACCTCGGTCGTATCCCTAATAGGAGCCTAGGGACAACCTGAGTGATAACATAATGGCGACTCCGCTAGGGACCTCCTCAGATAAATCAATGCAATCAATCACGTGATACACGCTGGCTCCTAAGAAACTGACGCGTAATACACGATCAAATCCCGATCCCAATAATCCTCCCGCTGTTGGAAATCCTAATCTAATCCCGAAGATCATCAGGCAGCAAAAACAAAAAGACTGCCAGACCCCTGTTAGTCCTGAAGTAATTCAACCAATTGTTGTGCCAACCCCCATCAAAGTCCTAGTCCGATCCACCCCGAATTCCTCTGACTCATTGCCCCCTTCTCCGAGCAGCTCTTCCACACCTCAAACCCATACCCATAGCCCATCGGTTATTCCCTCACCCCCGGTTATCCCTATAGTCCCTCTCACTTTAGGTGTTCCACTAATTTCCGTAGTCATGGCTAGATATGCACCATTACAACTACCTGCTAATCCCGGGGCAATGCCCCAGGACTATCAGTCGAAAATCACTTACTTTGATGGCACAACCCCTTGTACCACCCTACAATATACGAAAAAAATGCAGGATTATTTCGAGAGTTATGAAATAGACGATGAGAGCGTAAGGATGAAGATTTTTGTTCAAAGTCTAACCGGTGATGTCAGAACCTGGTTTAGGGCACTTCCACCCAATTCGATATTAAATCCGGAAGCCTTATACCAAACCTTCATTAACAGATGGGAGAAAAGGAAGGACCCCCTGCACATTCTATCCGAATATGAGTCTATCAAGAGAGGACCTGGGGAAGCTGTTATGGATTACTGTGCCAGATTTAACAATGTTTACAACGCGATACCACCGAATCTAAGACCTCCACTTGACCTTGCTCTATACAAATTCCCGGATGGCTTTGATGCCGAGATGGCATATCAATTAAGGGAAAGAGCCCCTCAAAGCCTTGCAGAAATGCAAGATGCCGCGGTAAGCGTAGAAGCAAACCTAATTGCCAAAAGAAACAGAACAAGATCCGAGAAAAAAACAAATTTCAAAGAAGAGCCCTCCTCTCACGAGCAGAAAATGGAGGCGATCATCACTTCAATGAACAAAATGGTGGATAGGTTAGACAATGTGGAGAGAAAAACTGCATGGTAAAATAAACAGCCCAACACCGCTAGGAACCCAAATTTCAGGAAAACCCAAAACATGAACATGGGTACGACCAACCAGGATCATGACATAAGACCTCCTTTCCAAGAAAACTTCGCCGAGGCATCTACTTCTGCTGATCCCACAGATGGGACCCTGATGAACCTGGTTGATTCAGAAAATGGACAGGAATCCTCCTTCACGGAAGAAAACCCCCCATACCTTAATATAGAGCAATTCCACACTATATCGGGAGAGTCCTTTGACTTTAAACAAGGGTATGACACTGCCATGTATGAGGTACATAAGCAATACAAACTGAGAACATGAACTGTGGATGTGCCTCCACCCAGCAAGACAAAGGATGGTAAGCAGCCAAACAAGGCTAAAGGGAAAAGCACCAACGGTCATGCAACTGACAACCAGGTCCCAAATTCGCCACAGGTTATTGTGGAGGATGTAACAGAAACACAGGGTTCTATAGGACAACCAATACACTCGTCCCGCCCTGAAAAAGACCTAGAAAGCATCCATGAAAATGTTCCCAGAACAGAAAAACCACGGACATTTATACATAACGATACGCACATCCCAAAGGGAAATACAGAAGATACACTGGAGAACGAAAAACTCGCCGGTGTTAATACCCGAAACCCAGCAGAAAAGCCATTCAGCTTAGAAGCCGAAATCGGGAAGCTCAAAATCTCCATCCCCCTCTCAGAACTGGCTAAGCACACTGTGTATAGACAACAAATTCAAAAATCACTCCAATTGCCTGAAATTAGGGATGATGTAAATATTCTAGATGACACCCCGGAATTATTGTTCGGGCCAGAGGTTGACGGAAAAATAGCATTTTGACCTGTTCCACCTTTCTATATCAGCCTGCACATACACGACAAGATATTGCACAATGATATGTTTGATTCAGGCGCCTCACACAACCTCATGCCCAAAGCCGTAATGGAAAAGTTAAACTCAATGTCACCCGACCCTATAAGGATCTGTATTCATTCGATTCAAGTCAAGTCAAATGCCTAGGCTTAATCAAAGATCTTTGTGTCTCCCTAGTCCAATTCCCGAAAAAAATGATCTTAATGGACGTAGTAGTAGCTGACATACCCACAAAGTATGGCATGCTGCTATCCCGATCATGGGGAGCAAAACTGCAAGGATCCCTTCAAATCGACCTCTCTTACGCTACTATATCCGTCTTCGGGCAACCAAAGAGACTCTATAGGGAAACACTGATGAAATATGTGGTGAGTAGTGAGGAGAAACCCCAAAATTTTCCAATATACTCAATCCATTCCGATATGGATTCTTTTATTTTCTTTAATGATAATACAAGTCTTCCAAATCCTGATGAACCGCTAGCCCTAGAACAAGAAACCAATGCTAGTGCCAGGCCAACCGACAGCTCGCTTGAAATTATTTCTACCACCCAGACGACCAGCACAGGACTGGAAGAAAATCCCGAAACAGAAGTCACCAGTTCATCTGCACTGCAAGCCCCTCAAACCCCCAAAACTCGCCTTGGACCAGACGTCTCATGGTATTTAGAATTTGATGGTGCAGTTAACAAGTTAGGAGCAGGGGCTGGAGTGTGGATTTACAAAACTCACGAAAAACATGCACAAGGCCACGCTTATAGACTCAATTTTAAATGTACAAACAACATGGCAGAGTACGAAGCCCTCCTCTTAGGTCTCAAGCTGCTCAAAACCTTGGGAGCTACCACAATCTCCATCCTAGGCAATTCGGACCTCATTATACAACAGATAAAGGGCAATTTCGTCGCCAATGACAGTAGAATGAGAGCTTACAGAGCCATGGCCAGTGAATTGCTTAGCACCTTCAGTGATTTTGAGCTAACCAAAATCGCACGAGAAAATAACATTCATGCTCATAGCTTGGCTACCTTTTCCAACACCTGTAGGTTCCCCTTTGGGCCAAGTCATCACTTCACTGCAGAAGTAAAACATAGACCGTCAATTCCTAACAATGTTGAGAATTGGCAGGTATTCAAAGACGATGCACAGATTAACAATTTTTTAACTCTGGAAGGGGAATTCGCTAGCACCAGTATTGACATGGACGCTACACCAGAAACACAGCAACTAGATCACATGACCCTAACAACCTCCATGGCTGAACAGATACTTAGCCTGACTATTTTTGACAGCACAAACATAAGGCAACTGAAACAGTATCGCTCACCTAAGGCAACCAAGGCAGAAGAAGAATTTATGGACCTAAAAGGAAATATTTTTCCTGCTGGCCTGACCCCATTGGAAGACATGTTCGACAGCAACGATGTAGCCAGAAAACCAAAAATGGAACCTTTGGATGCCGCCATAGAAGAATACAACATAGGAACAGCAGAACATCCCAAGATGATCAAACTCTCTAAAAACCTGCCTCCTGACCAAAAGCCCAAATATGTGGATCTGTTCAAAGAATTCCAAGACGTGTTTGCCTGGAGTTATGAGGACTTGAAGTCCTATGACACTTCAGTCATCCAGCATACCATTTCCCTGAAGCCGAACCAGAAACCGTTCAAACAAAAACTCAGGAGAATCAACCCTATGCTTCTCCCGATGATTGAAAAAGAAATAAAAAGAATGTTTGATGCAGGGATCATTGCACCTATCAGATTCTCAGAATGGGTATCCAACTTAGTCCTTACCAGGAAGAAAACAGGAGAGATAAGACTGTGCGTAGATTTGAGAAACTTAAACCAAGTCTCCCTAAAGGACCACTACCCGTTGCCTAAAATGGATCACATCTTGCAAAGGGTGGTGGGTTCTTCTAGGATCTCCCTACTTGATGGATTCTCGGGATTTAATCAAATTCTAGTTCACCCAGATGATCAGGACAAAACAACTTTCACTACGCCCTGGGGAACGTTCAAATACGTTAAAATGCCTTTTGGGCTGAAAAACGCCGGCGCTACCTTTCAGAGGGCAATGGATATCGCTTTCGCTAAGGAAATACATGAGTTCCTTGTGGTTTACCTGGATGACCTGACCCCATTTTCCAAATCTGACTCACAACACCTAAAGCACTTGAGGAAAATTTTTATCACATGCAGGAAATTCGGTATTTCCTTGAACCCAAAGAAGTCCCTGTTCGCCCTGGAGGAAGGCAGGTTATTAGGGCACATAATATCAAAAGATGGGATCAGAATCGACCCAGAAAGAATTCAGGCTATCCTCCAAATCCCTTACCCAAGAAACACGAAGGAGCTACAAGGATTCCTTGGGAAAATCAACTTCCTAAGAAGATTTATCCCCAATCTAGCTGAGTCGATGAGGCTATTGAGTAACATGCTAAAAAAGGACGCCAAGGTGAGATGGTCCCTTGAGGCCAAGCAGGCTTTTGAGAGTATAAAAGCGGCCTTAACTCAAACACCGGTCCTAACCAGTCCTCAATTTGACCGAGACTTTATCATTTTTTCTTTCGCATCAGAACATACCATAGCAGCAGTCCTTCTGCAGAAAGATGATCAGGGAAATGAAAAACCAATAGCTTTCTTCAGCCGAGCTCTGAGAGACGCGCCCCTTAAATTTCAAATCATGGAAAAGCAAGCTTACGCCCTGGTCAAAGCCATTAAAGACTTTAGAATTTATATCCTCTACTCTCATGTGATCGCATATGTCCCTAACGCGGTTGTAAAGGACATATTAACTCAAGAAGGATTGGAAGGCAGGAGAGGCAAATGGATTGCTAGCATCCTCGAGTACAACATTGAGATAAAGCCCACCAAGCTCATAAAAGGACAAGGGCTAGCTAAGTTGATGGCCGAAATGAATTTCCAAGCACTTGACATTAATCAACTGGATGATGAAGAGGAGCTGGCAACTCCACAGATCAGTGATACCTTCACACAATCCCCTTGGTATTCTGACATTTGTTTTGTCTTGTTGAACCTGTGCGCTCCCACACTTGACATTAATCAACTGGACGATGAAGAGGAGCTGGCGACTCCACAGATCAGTGATACCTTCACACAATCCCCTTGGTATTCTGGCATTTGTTTTGTCTTGTTGAACCTGTGCGCTCCCACAGGATTGTCCAGAACTAAAAAAAGATTTTTAAGAATGAAATCATCAAACTTCTGTGTCATAGATGGTGCTTTATTTTGGAAGAATTATGAAGGCATTTTGCTTAAATGTTTAACTGGGGATGAAACTAACAGCCTCATGAGAGAATTTCATGCAGGTGATTGCGGAGGCCACTTATACTGGAAATCCACGGCAGACAAGATCTTGCGGGCCGATTATTACTGGCCCTCTTTGTTTACAGATGTGAAAGAATTCACTGTTACAGATGTGAAAGAATTCACTGCCTCTTGCCATAAATGCCAAATCTTTGAAGGCAAAAGAAAGTTGTTGCCCCTGCCCCTAAAGCCCATCTCAACCAAAAAACCTTTTCAGCAGTGGGGTCTTGACTTCGTCGAAGAAATTCACCCTTCCTCCTCAGGCCAGCACAAATGGATCCTAACGGCCACAAACTATTTCACCAAATGGATTGAAGTCGTCCCCTGTAGGCAAGCCAATGACTCCACCATCATCCAGTTTCTTGAAAATAATATCCTGTCCATATTTGGCTGCCCGGAGAAGATCATTACCAATAATGCAGCTACCTTCAAATCCAATAAAATCATTAACTTTTGCCACAAGTACCACATTACCTTAGGACACTCCACAGTGTATTACCCCCAAGGCAATGGCCTAGCCGAATCCTCCACTAAGAGCCTCATCAATATCATAAAGAAGATGCTAGAAGACAACAAAAAGAACTGGCACAAGAAGCTCATCAGCGCCCTATGGGCAGATCGAATGACCACCAAAAAATCCATCGGGATGAGCCCCTATGAACTTGTGTATGGCATGGAAGCTAGATTCCCTTCATCTCTGGGCATACCAACTATCAAACTGTTACAAGAAATCCAGGCTAAACCGAATGACGTGCAGAGAAGGATTAATCAAACCATTCATCTTCAGCAAACCAGAGAAGAAGTTTTCAATAGAGCCCAAAGTCTACAGGAAAAACTCAAAAAAATGTTCGACAAGAGAACCAAAGCAGAATATTTCTGGGTAGGCAGCAAAGTCCTAAGATGGGATGCAAAGAGGGAAGACAAGGGAAAACACGCTAAATTTGATTTTCTGTGGAAAGGTCCATACACTATTAGCGTTGTGCAAGGCAATAACACCTACTTTCTCAAATCGCTTGATAACAGCACAGCGGAAGAAGGCCCGATCAATGGCTGAATGTTGAAGCACTACAATGATCCCCCTGCTTAAAAGAGCAGGTGATAATTGTTTTGTACATACGTTTTGACTTTTTAGAGTTTATAGTACCAGGAACACGCGGAAGAAAGCAGGTGATGCTTCCCAGTTTTGCAGAAGAAAGAAAGAGACTTAAACTAAAAATCAACGCGCTCTGGCCTACTGTTCTTGACTTCCCGCAAGGAGAAGCCATCCCCGAGTGGAGCAACTGTTAGCTTCCTGCTGCAGCAGGTTATTCATTTTTCATGATTGGCATTTCACAGGCCAAATATGTCGTAATTTGCTTGCTGCAATGCTCCATATTTGCTTAACAGTCTCCAAGTGAAGAAGGCTACTTCAAGTTCATTCAATTGCCTTCCAAATTTTGTAAAGTTATCTCGGTATTGCCATTTTTCAGTTAAAGGGGAGGTCCAAACAGTTTAATCTTGGTCTCCCTAGGTTTAAATTTCCTGTTTTAGAATATAGAGATTGTAAATCTGTCCAACCAGTTTAATCTTGGCAGATTCTTAGATAGGTAGAGAAGCAGAGGAGCCCAACAACTTAATCTAGGCTCTGGAAGAAATAAGGGTAGTATGTAGATAGGAAAGCATCAAAAGAAAAAATGTATGATGGGTTTGCAAGTCCAAGTGCACCCCCAAGCAAAAGAAGAAAAAATGCTAGGCAAGTAGGCTGGGTAGGTAGTTATGAGGCTGTTGAATTGCTGACCAGTTCCAAGTTTTCAGGTATCATATCATGAAGAACATAATCAGCAAAGATTTGTAAGCAAAAAGGCTCAAATGAGGTATAATTGACTCCCCTCCTCTGTTTTCCCCAGTCATTAACTAACATCCCCCAAAGAGGTCAAGATCTGCTTGACACCTCTTAAGTTCATCATCTCCATGCACATTGGCTTGAGTAAAGATCTGCTTTACTCAAAGTTGTTCCATATCTTCTCCCGAAGTATGGTCCTACCCCCTGTAACAGCCTAAGTTCTCCCGAACTTGGCGCTTTCTTACCATCTCCATATTAACCACTAACATTATTATATAGCTCCCTATGTTTCCCGTCCCCGTATTAATATTAAGTAAATTCCCCTATGTAATATTCCCTCCCCCTGGTTGAAAAATAACCATAGAAAGTCCCGGGAATTGTTTAGTTTATCAGAAACTAAGCAAGAACCCAACCTCCGAAACCACCTTCCACATACTACGGACTCCTTCCTAAGTATAAAACCCCTCGAAGTAGTCGAACCCCTTCCGAAACTTCAAAGGCCCTTCACACCCACTTACTTACCTTTTCCCCCCCTCAAAGCCGTTTTCGCATCGCAACCTCGCCTTCTCACTTTCATGCAAATCCTTGCCCACCCGTTCCCTGCCGATGCGACATTGCGAAATCGGCGATCGGCGATTGCAAGCGCCGAGTGTCCAATTTGCTCACCCCTCCGTCTCCCCCGATGCGATATCGCGATATCGCATATCGGCAATCGCAAGCACCACACGCCCAACCCAATGATCCCCCTCTTTCCCGCCGACGCGATATCGCTATATCGCAGCGGAGTTTCTTCACCACATTCCACTAGTACCCCACCATGTCGCGATGTTCCAGGGACCCACTGATGACGTCATCCGCCGTACAGCCGACGCAGTGCTTACGTCAGCAGCCAGAAAAGCCGAAAAAAGCTTCGCGCAAGGAGAAAAGTCGCACTTCGGAGCTCCAGACCAAGAAACAGAGGCAATTTTCAATGCGCGAATAACGCGAAGCGCTATTCGCGCATCGCTACGGGAAACAGGCCATTTCGAGGAATCTTCAGGGAATCTTCTGATTGCCGAGCCCACTGCGCGCCGAAAAAGCCCAAAATCACCCAATCATGCCAAAGGATCCGATTTAAAGATAGCAGCAGATCATTCACAGAGTTCAAAGTGTATCAGATCAAATCAACAGGCTTCAAGCGTGTCAAAGAGTATCAGTCGAAGGCGGAAATCATCAATGTAGCGGCAAAGGGTATCAGAGAATATCTTGAGCGGCGGCCCAAAGCAAGAGAAATTGAATATCTTCCAGCAGATCCATAGGAGGAGAGCAAAGTCACCTGGAGCTCTCAAATCATAATAATTGCACATTCAATTCGCATCAAAGCCGAACTGCAGCCCCAAAGCACATTCACTTCAGCAGCAACGCATCTGGTCCCTAAGGGCCACCTCGTCACCTGTTCCAATTCAACTGCCCCCAGTGCAGCCAAAAAGATTTACTTGCATTTATTTCTAGCAGCATTTAGATTCTTTTGAAGAGTTCTAAGCAGACCTGTCACGGTCACTTGTAATGATGTCTTCCTGATATTTT
>APFE030989788.1:0-10699 GCA_000404065.3 Pinus taeda
GACAAATTACTGTGTAACAGATGCCCCCTAAAGCATGAGCCTCGAGAGAGAGAGAGAGGTGAAGTGCTTTACAAGATCATATACAACTGCCGCCGAGAATCTGCATGGAGAGATACAGTATGATAGTTCAAATACATGATATATGTGGTATGGGCGCAGCCATCCATTGACAGAGTACATAATAATCAGGATCCGTAGTATGGACGTAGCCATCTAGTTGGGATCAATGAATAGACTCAGGTATGGTCGCAGCCATCTAGTGAAAAGAGTCATGTATCAAAATCACACCTGGATTACAACAGACACAATCCAGGGTCTTGCGCTCCACCTCGACCCGAACACAAGTACAAATTCAAGCATGCGAAGATGTAAGCTGAAGTCGAACATGCATGAACATCTCCTGATTACCAGCCAGTAATGAAAGTTGTTAACAGGCACGAGAGGTACCACCAGTAATGTCAATGGTCCTCAAGGTACTATAGGTACAATCTACGACGTGTGAATGAATGAACCGACGTCGAACACCCGTAGAGTCATCCGATCGGAGGCCAATGATGAAAACCTCGCGTCGAATACGAAGAACCCACCATTGAGGCATGCAGGCTCCAAGGTACCAGAAGGGAGTCTCTAGGTCACTTTCCTAGAAAATGAGCTGAAGTTGACAGGAAGTGATCTTCATCGAAGGCGGGCCATAATGTTTCCCACATCATCGACATGAGACGGGAAGAGACAATGTTGTGAAGTAAGATTTGTGAACTATCAAGCGGAGGGGGTTTCTTTCAGAGGTCAACTTCTCTTTGAACATATCGGCGGCACGACAGTGGAGTTGGTAGTATTTGACTTCAATGGATCAGAGGTCATGATGACGTGGCAATAAGAAAATGAGAGGTCAAATAGGATCACCCAAACCCACGGAGGCAAGTGAAAATGAAATGAGATATCCCCACCCTGACACGAAAGCAGAAAAGTGCCATGTTTAAGAGCGACATACTGCCGACATGACTATAATTACGGTTCCAAAAATTTCTTTTTCCCCCGCCATTTCTGGCGAGTACCCCAATTATTTTTAACAAGCTTGATGGGGATAACATTTGCTTGTAGTATAAGTTCGACCTTCGGTCGAATCCAACCTAGTAAAAGTTTAATGAGCCCTAGGGAGGAGAAGCTCAAGTTTCGTCATAATGATGAATCCAATGTCGTCAGGGTTTAACGAGTCCGACATAGGTAAAACTCGGAACCTTTTTCATGTTAAGAGAGTTTCAAAAAGACACGAAAAAGAAAACTCCAAAGGTCCTTTTTCGTAAAGTTGTGTCTCTCGGGTCCAAAAAAGTGTAAAATGATACCCGAAAGAACCGCCCGATCATTACGACCGAGGAGTACTTTTCATGAGTAGTGATTTCGATCTGAAAAAGTAAAAAAGGGACCAAAATCACATCGTTTCACAACCATTAACAAGTTTGAAACGACAAAAACCCAGTAATCTTTTTATGTTTTAACAATCGATAAAAGAACTTAAAACGACACCCCTTAGTAACCGTTTAACGAGCCAAGAGGGACAACTCGGCGATCTTTTCCGCTTTAAAAGGTCAGGAAAAGAGCTGAAAGCGGACCATTAATTTTCTTGTGTCTTGTGTTATTTACAAATTTCTCAAATGTCTATCTAATACACGATTAGCCAATGCATCGGATACTACGTTCAATTGTCGTGGAATGTGTTGATATGTAATAAACTCAAAATTCCTTTCCAACAATTTTACACATAAATACAACCTTAAAATATGATGGTTTCTGACAGAATAACGCCTATTGAGCTGGTGGAAGACAAGCTGAGAATCCAGGTTTACCACTAATGCCCGAATGCCAAGATTAATTGCTTCAGTAAGTAGTTCAATTACGGCACAATATTCGGCAACATTATTCGTGGTATGACCCAAACAGACACCTTGAAGATCTACCAGTTCACCATGATGATCATAGATCACCCATGCCGCAGAGGATAAGTTACGAATACTGCGACAAGCACCATCAGCGAAACCAATATAAGGCGTATTAGACATCTGGACAAGAAGCGAAGAACACAATAAGCAACAAGCGACAATCGAGTCTTTACAAATTTTAACATACTTAGACAATACACTTGCTAAAGTACATGTATATACAGCAAGAAGCGTACTAGCATTACGCATAGTACTTTTTCAAATACAGCCCATTACGAGGCTGCGTGAGAGAATTTCCTTCATAATCTATTAACTCATAGGCTCCTTTGTCTAAAACTTTCTTGACAATATAAGGGCCTAACCACATGGATTCGAGTTTTCCTAGTCCTAGCTTCTCGTTTTCCTAATCATATAGGAGAACTAAGTCTCCTTCATTGAAGGAACGTGGACGAAGGTTCTGGTCAAAGTGAGATTTGACCCGCTTCTTTTGTGTTTCGATGGCCAAATTGGCCAGGCGACGAGTTTCATCTAGATGTTCCAAGTACAGGAGGCGTTCTTCTAAGGGGGTGGTGTTAGGAAGTAGCTCGATGGCTAATTTTAATGAAGGGATCTCACATTCGATTGGAAGGGTAGCCTCTAGTCCGTAGACTAGTTGAAATGGAGTAAAACCAGTGGCATCCTTCATAGAAGTTCGGTAAGCCCACAAAGCAGGGAACAACATCAAATGCCAATTGGACTTGTGTATGCCAACGGTGCGTTGAAGCATAGTAACCAAAACTTTGTTGATCGCTTCAACTTGGCCATTGGATTGAGGATAGTACGGGGTAGAACTATCGTGCTTTAAGCCCAGTTGGGTTGTCATTTTTGTCATCATATGATTCCGGAAATGTTTTCCGTGATCAGTGACGATGGCTTGAGGGGCACCAAATCGTGAAATAACGTGATTAAACAAAAATTGCGCCGCTGTGTGACCGTCCTCATTTAGTGTAGGCATCGCCTCGGCCCATTTTGTAAAATAATCAACGGCGACAATAATGTACCCATGCCCCCCGGCCGAGCGAGGGTTACAGGTAACATAATCAATGCCCCATTTGGCAAAAGGGCCGACGGTAACAACGGGGTGCAAAGGAGCAGTGGGTGCCCGCATCTTCCGTTGGAAAATTTGGCACTCGTGACAGGAACAGGCTGCAAGAATGCAATCTTTCAAGATGGAAGGCCAAAAGTAGCCAGCACAGAGAATTTTCTGAGCAGTTGCATAGCCAGACATATGACCGCCACAAGCACCTGAGTGGCAGTCATTGAGAACTCTCTCAGCTTCTTCGTGAGTAAGACAACAGCGGAGAACAGAGTCGGCGCCGAGGCGATACAAAGTATCCCCAATGATCCGATATGGTTGGGATTGGTGACGAATGCTTGGTCGAGTGTCTTTAGAAGTGCCCGGGTGGAAGGAGGACGTTTGCAGATACGTGATAATGTCACCATACCATGGGTCGAGGGTGTTGATAAGAAACAAGGTCTCATCTAGGATGTGATCTTCAGTACGAGACGGCGAAGCAGAAGATGGTAGAGAGCAAATTAACTCAGCAAAAACCAGCGATTTTTTAGACTTGGTGGAAGTAAACTCCAAGTCAAATTCTTGGAGGATGATAATTCATTTAGAGTATTTGCCCCCCATCAATTGGCGTGACAAGAAATAGGTCATGGGGTTGCAATCAGAAATCACTGTAGTACTGCGCAACAGGATATAGTGACGGAAACGTTGGACCGCACAAACAGTAGCTAATGCCAACTTCTCGACATGGGCATATCGAGTTTCTGTGTCAAGGAGCTTTTTACTGAGATAATAAATGACATGTTCGGTGTCATCGTCGTCAGTTTGGACAAGAACCATACCAATAGTGGTATCTGCAGTGGCTAAATATAGGATGTAGTCGCGATGATAATTTGGAGGCCGAAGCAATGGAGCAGAGACAAGGAGATCCTTGATACGCTCAAAAGATTCATGGGCCACCGCATCCCAGTGAAAAGGGACATCCTTTTTAAGTAGCCGCGTAAAGCCTTTAGCCACTTGGTGTAGTTTGGGATAAAACGGCGTAAAATGTTTGCTTTTCCTTGCAGACTTTGCAGTTGGTGTAAGGAAGCAGGGGGAGGGAGATTCACAATAGCCTCGACTTTTAGGGGATCCAGACGGATGCCCTCTTGGGAGACGACAAATCTGAGAAGTTGGCCCGTTTCTACGCAGAAGACACATTTATGAGGATTAAGCCTGATGTTGTAGTGTCGACAGCGAAGAAAAATTTCACGAAGATGAGCCGGGTGGTCTTCACGCTTAGCCGAATGAGTTGGAAGATCATCCAGATAAGGTTGAACAATGTGTCGAATGTCATGAAAAGCATAAGACATTACACGTTGGAATGTAGCCTCGGCATTTTTAAGGCCGAAAGGGAGTTTCTTATAAGCAAAGGTACCCCATGGACAGATAAAAGCAGTTTTGTGTTGATCAGTAGGAGCAATATTGATCTGGTTATAACCAGAAAAGTCGTCCATGAAAGAGTACATTTCGCTTCCTGCACATTCATCGATAATTTGGTCAATGAAAGGTGTGGGGAAATTGTCTTTTGGATAGGCCCGATTGATATCGCGATAATCAACACAGACACGGATAGTTCCCTGTTTTTTAGTGACAGGTACTATATTGGAGACCCAATCTGTGAGTGGTATAGGGTAAACGAAACCAGCTTTAAGAAGTTTTTCCACTTCGTCTTTGATCGTTGCAGCCTTTCGAGGGCGTACTTGACGTAAACGTTGTCGAACAGGCTTAGCACTAGGGTATGTAATAATTTCATGCACAACGATGCTAGGATCAATGCCGGGCATTTCTTTGTAAGACCAGGCAAAAACATCGCGAAATTCACGAAAAAGTTTCGAGTAAATTTGAATCTCTTCCAAAGTGCAAGTGACTCCAATATGAACATTTTCGACAATCCCTAGTTTGATAGAGATGTCGATGGGTTGGGTTTGCGTGATGTTCGCCATATTACCTTCAGAAGATGAGTGATAAACGTGAACGGGGGACTGAAGGAATCAGAATGGGGAACAAGGAGCAAATCACTGAATAGCAGTTGGCTCATTCTGAGGGAAAGATGGCAACGAGGAACGATGATGGGTGTGGTGCCAAGGAGGTTCCTCGAGAGACATGTTCTCTATAATGGCTTCGTCGGAAGAAAATATCTGGTGTAGAGGATCCGAAGAAGTCGGAGCTACAATCCCTAGAGATGGAGCGAGTGCGTGAAAAATCTTGCTCGAAGGAGCAAGTTCAGGAGCCGATGCAGCGACGATTTCGACATAGTTGAGTTCGGCGGGACTCAACGGCATTTTGTCGCCCCATGAATCTACTTGATCGGTGGGAGGAACAACCCATGGATCGAGACAAGTAGAGATCATATTGACGAAAGCGACATTGGGAGGTGAGGCTGGAAAAACACCCATAAGGGCAGGATCTTTAGAAAGCCCATGACCGAGACTTTCAAGTGACTTCGTGGTATGCTCCACGAAGGGTATGGTTCCTTCTGAAGAGGAAGCGAAAAAGTTCAGCTGGTCTACCGTAATAATCTTCCCTTGGTGAGGGAAGCGGATGATACGAAAGTAGGATGAAGCAACGACTTGCATCGCGTAAATCCAACTGCGTCCGAGCAGGAGGTTGTATGTTAAAGTAGCGTCTACGACTTCAACTTCCATTTCAACCGTTTTTCCTTCCAAAGAAATAGGTAATCGTGGGAGAATACCGTAGGGTCGGGAGGCTCTTCCATCGAAAGCTTCCAAGGTGGTGGGAGACTGACTCAATGTCGGAGAACCAATAGCTTTCCAACAGGCCACAGACATGATGCAAGTAGAAGCATGTTCATCGATGACTGTGCGATGAATAGTTTTCTTATTGATAACTACCTGTATGAGAAAAGTGATTTGGGGAGGCAGTCTCTGAGTATGGTGGGTTAACTTGAACGCAATCAAATCCGAGTCTGTCGGATCTATACTGCCGATGGCAGATAGGAAGGACTTCCTCTGAGAGGAGCAACTCTAGAGAACTTCTAAAGTGGACATAGCTGACGGAGTCTGGGCTAAATCCTCAACGATATTATAGTGCTGGGCAGCACGGGCATTGGGGTTGTAAGAAGATTTCCGGAGTATCCCTTTAGGAGGGGGTCAGACGGGTACTTCAGCACTAGGTTTCTTGATATGGAGAGGGATTGAACTGCAAGGAGGGGCACTGGGAGTAGCTTGAGGCTCCTTGCCAGTAGATGGATATTCTTTCATTCGAGTACTGATGTTAATAGGGACCATACCTGCCATAAATACTTGGGAACCGAAAGAAGAGGGAGGTTGAGAGGGATCAGCGACCATTTGGGTCTGCTGTGAAGGAAAAGGTTCTTTAAGAACCACAGGAACCCCGGGGGCGCCTTTCAACAAACGACTAACTTCAGACCGTCGGGGGCAGTCTTTGGTGAAGTGATCCTCATCACAAATAAAGCAAGGATACTTGGGTTTGCGTTTGCCGCTCTCCTCAGATTGAGGTTTGGGTGGTTCCTGTTTAGGTGGTTCCGGTTTGTTTTTTCCTTTCTCCTTCTTCTTTGATTTCGATGTTTTGTCAGTCTTGGTTGACTGAACTGCATTAACCTCCGAAGTAGATTTAGGAGGAGGAGTATCCTGGGAAGTGTTTTCGTTTGGAGGATTAGACTTTTTCTTCCCAGGGTTTGCGGAATTTTTCTTGGAGGATGAACTCACAGACCCGATAATACCGTCAACTGTAGGCGTTGGCGAGGTTTTGGATGTGCCGGGTCTAGGGGCATCAGGCAAATAATCATACAATGTGCCTGACTGAGAATAAACTAAGTCAAGGTATTGAGCACGCGCAATAGCTTGCTCTTCAGTAACGCATGCTCCCATTGCGATATCTCGAGTTATTGCAGGCACGAATGAAGTCGTGAACCAATCTGTAAGAAGCTGGTCAGAAATCACAAATTTAATCATATGTCTACGCCATCTCCATTCATGGATATGATCAGAGATGTGTGTGGCAGTTGACTGTCGGAAGGACGTAAGGAGGTGCGTGCCCGTTTCATAACAAATGGGCAACTGAAAATATGTAAGGAATGTCATAGCCATAGAGTTGAAATCCTGAAAAGATCCGCGATTTAGCTCAATATACCATTTAGCGGCGGAGCCGGTGAGAGTCCTTTGAAACAGGCGAAGTCGAATCGAATCATCAATCCATGAATTAGATGAGCACCATAGATGATATGTCATGACATGAGCTTGCGGGTTTTCGTTAGCTTTGCCATCAAATTTCGGACAATCACTAGGAATCTTGGTGGGAACCGGAGGCCAGTAAGGATTATGAAGAATAGGGTCATTAGTCAATTTAGACACATCCGGTAATTCAAGAGTCGCTAAAAATGGTAATTGAGGATTAAATGACATCTGAGGTTGTTGGAACGATGGGACACCCGGGTTCCAACCAGGTGGTGGTGGCCCCCACGGACCTTGCCCTGTTGGATTTGCCCCCATAGTATATTGGGTATAGGGGTTAGCGTTCTACCCCCCAACGTACGGGTTACCAAATGATGCTGCAGAAGAAGCATGTGGTTGTTGGTAATTTTGGTAAGGAGTGAACAGAGGTTGGCCTTGAGGTTGTTGATAACCATAAGGTGGAGGGACCCCAAATTGAGCTTGAGATCTTGGCTGAGTTTGATAATACATTTGGGATTGATCGCCACCCGTCATTTGAGCAGCGCCAGTAGAAGGGTAACCTTGGGCTAGCTGAGCAGTGCCAGTAGAAGGATAACCTTGTTGAAACTGGGGTTGGCCTACCTGCTGATACTGAGGTTGGCCTACCTGCTGATACTGAGGCTGGCCTGCCTGCTGATACTGAGGCTGGCCTACCTGCTGATACTGAGGTTGGCCTGCCTGCTGATACTGAGGCTGGCCTACCTGCTGATACTGAGGCTGGCCTGCCTGCTGATATTGAGGTTGGCCGGCCTGTCCAGAGGATTGAGTGTTTTGGACAGTTGCCTGACCAGATGGTTGGGAAGCTTGTCCATAAACTTGGGTATACGGGGCGTTAGGTTGATTTGGATTAACGAACGATTAACCAGTTTGTCCAATATGTGAACCTTGCTGGAGACCAGGTTGAGCTTGAGGAATAGAAAGGTGACCTGGGTTGCCAGTAGGTTGAGTATGAGGAGTGAAAAAGGTGCCACTAGAAGAAAAAGGATTTCCTTGGAAGGATTGTCCTTGTGGATTTTGCTGGTGTGGTATCTCAGGTTGAGCGTACGATGCTTGTCCACCATGGTAGGAGGTGGAACCCCAATCTATAGTTAGCGGGATTGAAATCTCTCCAACTGATAACTGACCTGCCCCAGTACCGAAGGGTGGTAGAGACTGATCATACTGCCCCCCAAGTGATGCATTAGATGTAGGATCAAAGCCTGAAAATACAGAGGACGAAGGTCGGCTAAAAGTAGGTGTTGAAGAAGCCACAGATATAAGCGGAGGAATTGTTACCGAAGTAGTAGTTGTACTACGAGGTGGCGGAGTCGATGGCTCCGTATTGGAAAAAACGGGTGGTGACCAAATAGAGGTCGGAAAAGGAGACGATATAAAGTCGCGCAATGCTTTATAACCAAGAGGCAGTCCCCCAGTAGAAGTGTTCCTACTAACATGTGTAGACTCCATCGTGCTAGGGATTTCATCCCCGGGCATGCCGGATTCGTCAGTACTAGTAGGTGATGGGTTGTCCATGTCGGAAGGAAAAGGTTTCCGAATAGAAGTATATTCCCAAAAAGGGATATCGTTCTGAGAAGGCTCCCAAATGGGGTTGGTGTAAAACTGATAATCCTTGTCGCCTGGAGTGTGAGAATTGATCGGTTGTACGCTCAGAACAATAGGGAGAATTTGACTGACAACCGGACCCTCGGAAGGCGAAATTGGTAGTTCTGCCAGGGTGAAAATTCACAAAATCCCAAGGAAACTTAGCGAAACCAGTTCCTACACAGACTAACGCAAACAAATTAACCGGGTTATGTGATCATGGCCAGATAAATTATTAAGACACTTGACCTGACCTTTTCATCTTTAAAGAGTCGAGAAAAGGACGAAAAGCTGACTCTAGTCTCCTTCGATTTTTTAATGGGCACGAAGTGACAAGCTGCTCACTTACACCTTTTCTGTTAAACAGTTTGAAAAGGATCAAAAGCTGACTACTCTGGAAATCTAGGTAAGAGGGTGTGCCAAACAAACCGTAAAACTGCTTATACACCTTAGCGATGAGAAGATCACCAAGGACTTCCCGTACTGCAGTCAATCTTCCCGAATGCTGTGTTCAGTGCATTACGGTTCGTAGGGCGGCAGACTCGGCTTCCTATGGATAAGAGGTTGAAATCCTATAGGGGTCTCCCAATTTATACTTGACGGTACGTGGGAGCACAGTCCGTACTGGCACCTATCATTTCACCGTGGAGGAATCACCCAACCACTCGACGATAAACTACCAGGCTTAACGACGCCGGAACACGTCTCTAGCCTAGACCTCTAGAATGTGAGCGTTAAATTCCAATGCGTTTTTAGGTTCATTGAATCAATTTTATTGTTGATCTTCAATTAAGTTTCAGTTTTTTGGCCTTAGCGAATGTAATCTCTCGAAATGTCCTAAATGCTACTACATGCAAGAATTGTATTCGTTTCGTTCGGATGAAATCTAGCTACAGCAGAGTTAAGAGGTTCATGCAAACAAAACGATGTCCGAAATTTCTAATGCAGCTAATCAACAAGAAAGGAAAAATCTTTTCTCTTTTTCTTCTTTTAAAAGCAAAAACTAACATAACATGCCTAATTGATGAAAAGCAAAAATCTTTTTCTTTTCTTTTTTGGAAAAATAATATGACAATGCACTTAAAGAGTTTCAAGAGATATTCACTATCAGATAATTGCTTCTAAAGAATCTATAGCCAGTTTTGAAACAAAAATAACAACCCAACAAAGCAAAGAAAAGTCAAGATTTCCAGGTAACTATGTAAGCTAAGTCACAACGAAATCAGGGAAAACAAGCGAGCTAAAAGCAAGATATTTGCAGTATGAAGTGTAAAAAACTCATATAACCACCAGGAGAATATAGAAATCAATCAATAAAAAGACCGGATATGTAAATCATCAATCCAACGGGAGGCTCAATAACACAAAAACCACAAAGGTCAAGATGTAAAATCGGTAGACAACGGCAAACAACCGAAGGACGAAAAACCACCAGCCAATTATCAATCCAACAGACTCCCAGAAAGTGTAAAAACAGAGAGAGAGAAATCCAACATTAAGAAACTGGCAAACAAGTTTATTCAAAAACTGAAGCAGTGCGGCGCGACTGTATGCCTGCAACCCACGCTAAACAGAGACTGGTGCGAGTTGTCAGAGAGCAACGCACGCCGACCAGCGCGACTGTGGAAAGAAAAAACGCGCTGGCAGAAAATGCCAGGCAAAAAGATAGACAAAGTGGTCTCAGGCTTGGCTTCTGGTATCCAGACAGAACCAGAAAGTAAAAAGATAGCAAGCAAACTAACCAAGAGAGTTATTCAGACAAATAAATGAAAGAAAAACGACATGCGAAGCAAGATTGATATTGTCCAGTTTGTAAATCAACCCGGAGATCGACTGAAGTGGCGTTGATCTACTTCACTTCCGCATAGCAGAAGTGTTTCAAAGGCTGCCTGGCC
>APFE030989788.1:10960-51649 GCA_000404065.3 Pinus taeda
GAGGTAAATCCCCTCTGCAGACAGAGGCGATCCCACTAGCCCCACAGGGGTCTAGCAACAATCATACACACTGCATGCAAGTTCCTAATTGCACAATTTAAAAGTCGATCAGAAAGACCAACCTGGGATCCAACGCTATTTGCTATGGGAGAAGTGTCGCTCCTGTCCTTTAGCTTTGGCCGGTCACTATCCTTGCACTCCACGCATGGACACCTGCACAAATGAAGAACAACCCAAAACAAGCGTAAAATCCAATATCATACAATTATATATCAGTCAAGTAGGATATAACTCAAATATTACCAAAAGAACATGTGAGTGGAACCATAATAACAGTCGCTTATTATTCAATAGAACAAGAGAAGAATTACAACCAATGAAGGCTTGACGCTGCAAATCTCCTCCAACTGGGTCAGCAGTCCAACATGCCTTGCAAAGCCACTTCCTCTCTCAAAAATCCGGCAGCATAACCTCTCTCTCAGCTCTCACTATCAAGCTCAAAACTTCAACAATCTGACACTAGCATTACCACTACCTTTCAATGTAGGTGACAGGCATTTATAGATAGAAGAGGAGAAGTATTCATCGTATCCAGACACTTACCGAAGATTTGGCATTGTCCCAGAATAGCCTTTGGACTGAGTTGTCATGGATGAAAAAGACGACACTCGATCGTATCCATGGAATTTTTCCTCAGGGAACTGCATGAGTAATGGAGGAAAAAACACTTCAGTGCGCGTTGGCCAAAAATCATGACTAATTTTGTGTGGCGCGGGCTTTTTTCTGTGACAGCGCGTCTGTGGGCGCGCCCTATTTGTAGGAACTGAGCCATTGGCGCGGGTTAGACACTGTGGACCCGCGCTAATGAAAAAAGGGCATTTTCCAAGGTTAATCTTCAAAGGGTGTCTTCAGGGATATTGAAGTTCATACTTAGGAGACCTCAATGCAGGTGTTTTCAAGTTGTGTCACTGGTCACAGGTCCGTAAATGTGTCCTCCAATGTGTGACAGCGGGGGTAACAAGGACGGTGACCAACGGTGACAAATTACTGCATAACAATGGCTATGATGGGAATAGGTGCACGCAGCCATAAACACCCATCATGTACCAGAGTCACCAGTTGCTTTATACAAATGATATTGATATTGGAGTGGTGGTAGTGGGGCACCCACAGTAGGTTCAACAACCTTGATTGATTTACTTCGCGAATCCACTCCACTGGCTCCAACACAATGACACCAGATTCTTTATAATACACCCACTTCATGTAGTTCTCACCCACGAGGTGGGGGACCCTTTCATGGTTAGCCAGATCCCAATCCTCCATCTTGAAATGGGGAATTTGCACTAGGCGTAGACCTTCAAAGGTGATTCTCTCAGGTAGAAGGGGTGTATAAATGAGGAATTTCTTTGTGTAGGGGTCCTTAGTGACGTTAAATTTTCCCTTATGTGGAGGGATATAATCCGACAACTTGGAGATGGTCTCAATTCACTTAGCATCTATATCCTATGCACCCTCTTCGACCCTTAAATATACAACCTTCTCCTTATCCTTCGTTGGCTACTTATTTTTCTTCTGGGCCTAGGTAGCAGAGTGATTTCTCAGCGACTCGGGCACAGCGATCGACCTCTTCTGCTTATCTTTCTTTGGCTTGTGGGTTTCACGCACTTTTGTAGGCTTCAACCTAGGTGACCTCAGCGTCGTAGGCATAGGAGCCAGAGCCTCCATGCTCACAACTTCCGAAGCCACTCCTTTGAAGGAAACAGTTCCTTCGGTGCTTGTAGTCTCTCCTGGTCCTGACATATTACTGTGAATAAATTGTTGGGTATCCTCAGGTAAAGTATCAAACACAGAGCTTGTGACTAAATCTACGAAAATCTAAGGATTCATAAGCGACAGACAACACAATGCACAAATTATAAGGATGCAAAGTTTTCACTGTCAGATGACCATGCGTAATTTATAGGGGATTTTGAATTCAAATTCGACCATTCCCCCAAAAATATATCCATAAATGATGATTTGGCGACAGATCGTCAAAGATTTCAACCTTAAATTCTACCCCACCACTCCTCTTAACTATCTCCTGGCTTTCAAATCATGAACCCTTATTGCAATGGTCATTTTCTAGCTATGTTGCATCATATCTCCCTCTATAGTGCAACTCCCTTCATGCCGCTTCTGGTACTATGACATCACCATTTTTCACGCAGCCCCTTTATTGCATAGTTATACAAACTGGATAGTGTAGTTTATAGTCCCGCATTCCCTTGCAGCTGCCTGGAGCACTAAGGCTATGTTGCCACCATGTAGTCATTGAGTCGGATCCCCTGTGTATGGCTTCAATGAGCTTCCATTTACTCTTCCTGGGAACGGTTCTCCATTCAATTTTGTGAGTTGAATTGTGCAACCATTTGTAGTTTCGTTCACAACATATAGCCCCAGCCAATGTATTTGAAACTTTCCTGGAAACTTAGCGAAGTTACTATCATATAATAAAACTAAGTCATTTAACTTTAAGGTGTGTATTTTGATGTGCTAATCATACCAAGATTTTTCTGGTTCCTTCTGAACTTGCTGATGGAATCCAGCCAAAACCCCATCTCCTTCAAGCTCCATTAGTTGCGCGAGCCTTTATTATAAGGCTCCCAGTCCACCATTCCTATGAAATCTACTATGCGTAGGCTACGCACGATATATTCCATAGGCATCATAGCTTCTACGCCATAAACCAACAGAAAAAGTGTCTAACCTGTGAGATTGCAAGTAGTCTTGTATGCTCATAATAATGTTGGTATGCGCACGTCCCAATCATACCCCTACACATTAAAAATCTTTATCAGTGCATTCTCCAATATCTTATTGAAAGCCTCAATTGTTCTATTGAACTGAGGATGATATGGTGTACTTTTCTGATGGTAAACCTGAAACTCTTCTGTCAATGCGCAGATTGATTCATTAAGAAAATGTGTACCATGATCACTCATTAATACCTTTGGGCAACCAAATTGGGTCAGCATATATTCAAACAAAAAATTTGTTGTTGTTGCCCCTCTATAGGCTTTCACAGGCTATGCCTCGGCCCATCTGGTCAGATATTTGGTCGTGGTGATGATATAATGCACACCTAGTTTCTTGCCTGGTGGCTGAATAGGTCCTACAAAATCAATTGCCCATTTCTCAAATGGCTACAATGACACCTGTAGATTCAGAGGGAGCTCATCCCTTCACAATGATCTGCCTGTTCTCTGACATGCATCGCATGCCCTATAACATGCTTTAGAATCTTTATGTAGCGTTGGCCACCATAACCTATCACGCAAAACCTTTTGCGTTGTTGCGTTTCCTGCATAATGCCCTCCCATAACTCCTCCATGAGCTTCAGCGAGGATACTAATTTCACTCAAAATCCATCACATATCGTCAAAGTATCTTGTACGATCCCATCTTATACAAATTTCTAGCAATTACTAAGAAATCTGCCACGTGCACTACGAACTCTTTTTTCTGCTGACTGGTGTATCCTTACAGAGCTACCCCTCTAGTAAAGAAGTGGATAGTATCTGCAAAGTAGTTATCCATTACACACACCACAAAGAGCTGTGTCGAGCAACCCTTCCTCCAAATTAGTTGGCTCCTCTCCTGTCTCAATGTGCGAAAAATGGTCAAGTCCTTCATTCAAGCTTTCTAGCTTTAGAATTACCTCAAAATCATATTCTTGAAATAACAGTAACCATCTGCATATTTCCCCCCCAACACAGGTTATTGACTAGATACTTCAATGCATAATGGTCTGCGTACATCTTGAAATGTCTACCCAATAGGTAATTTCTAAATTTTTGGAGTGCGTACACCATAGCCAATCCTTCACACTCTGTCGTCAAATAATTATTTTCATCTTTTGACAACTTTCTGCTCACAAATTCTATAGGATGATCCATCTTTCCTTCACCAACCTGTTTCAGCACTGCCCCTAGTGCAATACACGAGGCATCAACATGCACATGGAATTCCTTCTTCCAATCTGGGAAGACCAGGATCTACGCAATGACCATATTTTCTTTCAATACATCGAGACTACGCTGACATTATTCATCCCAAAAGAATGCAACATCCTTCTTCGGCATATTCTCCATATGCATTGTAATCTAAGCATAACCCTTGATGAAATTTCAGTAGTATCCAGTATGACCCAGCATTACACGCAGTTGTTTGACACTTCTTAGAGCCTCCAAATTAATTATTCCTGTGATCTTAGTAGGGTCCACCATTAGTCCTTGCCTGCACACCACATGACCCATCGAAATTATGAAAGGGACATGAAACAAGCACTTCTTTAGGTTCAGCGTGATCTGATACCTTCGACATGTATCCAACATCAAGTGTATATTGGCTACATGGCGCTTTACTAACCCAAGCATTGTCCAGTTGTCAAAATATACCTCCAATAATTTGTGAATAGACTTTTTGAATGTTTCAATGACTATGCACGAGAATATAGCCGGCGCATTCTTGAGTCTAAACAACATTATTGTATATTGGAAATAACCCCACTCAGTTGTGAAGGTGGTCTCACTACTATCTTCTTGCAAGATCTTAATCTAATGGTACCCAGAGAACCCATCAGTGAATGAGTAGGCCTCCTGCCCTCCAACATTATCCAGTATCTCATCTGTAAATGGTGTCGGAAAAGGATCATGAACACAAGCATCATTAAGTTTCCTGAGGTCTACACAAATCCATATATCTCCCTTCTGTTTCTTTGCTTGGACTACCATTGGGCTCACCCAATAATATTCCTCCACTGGTTCTATAGTGCCTTCCTCAAGCATCTTATCCAACTCCAAGCAGACCTTTTCCTTGTATTTGGGATCAAGGCGATATGGCCTCTGCTTAATCAGCTTCACATCCGACTTCAAGGTAATTTTCATCACTCCCAAATCTCCTATAATGCATTTTAGGTATGAAAATTTTGTAGGAAACAAATCCTGATATTCGCAGAGAAACTCAATGACTTTATCTAATGTGTCATCATCGTAGTAATCCCCACTCTTTGCAAATTTTCGTTCTGCTTTTGTTCCAATGTTCACTTGCCTCGTTATCAATAGTGCAGTGATATCTGGATTCTCTATTTGTAGACCCTCAACCTTGTGGTGACCTTCTTCTTCTGGGATGTTAATATTCTTTTATCCTCATCCTCCCCTTTAGCAATCACATTATAGCATTCTAGCACATGGCGCAGTTGGGTGCTCCAATCTGGTTGAAATAATTCCAAAGGATCATGTGGGATTTTGAAGATTGTTTCCTTAACCTTTTGTAGTGCCTCATCAATGCTTTCGAACCCATCCTTGAAACTGAAGGTCATCAAAAACCCTTCCCTTAAGATATCCCACTCTGCGGTGCCATGGCAGAGTTCCGTTTCCTAGTACCAATTCATAGGGATTATATCCAAAGTGTGACAGAATAATGCACCCACTCTAGCTATAGCTCTGTTCAATAAACCTTATTCCACTTTGCCAAATGATATCGCAGATCATTTCTCCCATCATATTTCTCAGTTAGCCGAACTTTTGGGTGTCCAAATCATAACCTCATTATTCATTGGTAATCGTGCCATTCATCAAAGGTATATTTATGCATACCCCACCATCGTGCGGACCTAGCATGCATCGCCAAATCCAGTGCTTGAAGATGATGGTCCTCAAGTACTTCTCTTTCAAACGCATCCAAAAACTTATCTACATCAGTTAAACCATCATAATAAGGTAAATTTCTTACCTTTGATGACACACAGTGGATCGACTTAGTCATCATATTGCAGCGTAACGTAGATACTTCGTGCAACCTATTATGTCAATGCTTCAATTCTTCATTTGAATTTGAGGTATAGGAGCTATCACAATCCCATGCAATTTGTCCATCAGCTATCAGATTAACCCAATCTTCGTCTCGCACTATTATTTTACAAATTTTATCAAAATCATCATCACTTTCCTTGTAGTTGCGGACTAGTTTAGTATAGCGCGGTCCTTCTTTAGGGTCCAATGGTACTACTACATGGAGCAATTTCCTCTCGAACGACACTATCCACTTCTTCAAATTGATGACTCCATTCATGTCGATATCCCAATAAACTCCCAAGAGTGCGGGGCATGGATTGCTATCCCCAACAATCTCTATCACTTCAAAATTAGTTGGCGCGCTTACACCTTCTATATCTATGGTCACTCCATTCAATCACCCCATAGGGATAATATTCTATTGGTTTTCCATCCTCAATTGAATCGGAGACTACTACAGTGCATGTCTCCCCATTCTTTCCCATGTTTGTTTAGGAAAAACGTTCACATCTAATCCCAGATCCAAAATAACCTTGTCCATACCATAATCTCTTATTCACGTGTTGCACCTCATCTCACATCCTGTTCTCATCTTATGTTTGCCGATATTTCTGATTATGCAGTGTCCTTCAGGAGCATTTTCCTTACCAACACACTTGTTTATCAATTCTTGTATTCCTTTCACAACCTTGCTATCATGCAATAATTTCATACAAGTATCCAAGAAAGTGGTAAGCACAGAGGGGTCAACCTCTGTCGATAGTTTTTTCAGACTTCCTGAGGAACAAGCCTTAGTGAAGCTTTTCTTTACTTCCATGAACATTTCATTCGCATGCACCATATCGAATCCAACCTCCTTTTCTGGGGCCTTGTGGACCCTCCCACTTTCTTTAGGTTGTTTCCTTTTAGCATCACTAGTCATAATTCCACTTCGAAGCACGATATTCACATTTGGATCCTCCTCGTGGGGCTCGACCATCATCATCTATAAGTTTTGGGTAGGTTGTTGAGGCTGCGCCTTCTTATCCTACATCTTAGCTATCGACACAGGGAATTCTTCTATTGTGTGGTATAACTGAGTGTATTATCGACATGATGGGCATCTCTAGCTCGTACACTCTCGTGCATAGTGTCATTGAATTCCATAATTATAGAAAATAACTTATCTGCAACCTCTACCAGGTCCTCCTCCTCCTCAGCTTCATCCACGCCCCTAATATCCTCTACACAGTCCCCCAATGCCCTAATCCAAAGGCTGAGTTTCTACTTGCATTCGATACGTGGGCATCATTTCCATCATTAATTTGTAGCTACGAAAATGACCTTCATCGTGGCCCACCGATTTATAGAAATCACAGAATAATTGTTGTGGTGTCTGCAGAAACGTTTACAACAAGTGACAATTATCCTTTATGTTTTTTCTAGCCACCTGACAAATAGCGTACCATAGCATGGGGCCTGTACTTGGTCCTATTGGAGCTTCCTGCCTTAGGGGCATTAACTCTCCCCTTGTAAAATAATTTGTGAAGGTAGGACATTGATTTTTATCATGCCCCTCGCTTTTACACTTGAGGCACCAAACTTCTTCATGCACCTCTGACCAAGCTGCTTTTTCCTTTTTCAAGATTTACAATTCTAGGAAAAGGTTCTACAACTTCGCATGAATATTTTGAACTCCCAAAGAATCCTCCTGAATAAGCATTTCATGTAATCTCATCACAATCACTAGAGCTTCGACCTGACTTCCTAACTTTTGCTGCAACAAAGAAATCCTTAGGTGGGGCAGGAGCGTGGCTATAAACCAATCACAGTGCTAACTATCTATGAGATTCATATTAGCTTTGTGGATCTAGAACTTCATTCTTTGATCTAATTCCCAAGGTGTTTCGCTGACCCTCATCGCAATTTCCTTGAACCCAACTAATGATCATTACTCTGACTTAGGCTTACCGAATTCTTTTTTCAGATTGATGTGGGTGTCCGTTAACGATGCCAATGGATTATCGGTGCAGTACTTAATGTACCATGTCGATGCATAATCCTGTAGAGAAGTAACCAACTACACCTTCTTTATATTATCATATGTAATCTATTGTGTTGTCCACACAACCTTCACAAAGAACCAAAACTGATCTGGTTCCTCACATCCTAAGCCCTTGAAAATTGGAAAATTCATTGTATTTGACATGTTGAATGCTGACGGAGGTGGTGGCATTGTGGGAGAAGGTGTATGTTGTGGAGGTGAAGGTGGAGGTGGTGTGGGCAAATGATGTATTCAGAGAAAACCCTCCCTTATCAACTGGACAACGCTTCCCGGCAAGGCTTGTACCACTCTCTCATCATCACTCAAAGGAGGTTCAATCAATGGGCTATATTCAGGGCTTGTTCTTCACTTATCTTTGAAGATCTTCCCACTTCGTGTAGCTATGAACATCAAGGTAGTGGCAAAACCAGCTTTTCATGCAAGAGCATCTTAATCGAGGTATTCAAAGATCTCAAATGCTTACCTCGCAGTCCCTTAAATAAATGTCACTTCGCTTCATTGTTGCTAACTGAAGTTTCGACTACGAATTCTTTCACAAATCCTCCTATGACTCGATAAATCCAGTGATCAACAGTGTGCACAATCTTATCCTCAAAAGCTTCGAACCTCTGCACTAGTTTCGAGATCCACACTATTGGACCATCAAGCATCCACCTTCCTTGGCCGCCTGCCAATTAGCGATCCACTCGTATAGTTCAACCAGGAAGGTGCAAAAGAATATTCGTGTATTTCTGTGTATAAATATTTGTTCAACCCTTGTTCTTTTGTCAAGCATAGATTTATGTTTTGATGCATCGCAAATTCGTGGATCTTTCTATCCAACCACTTCTTAATTTCCTTCTTGGTCAGATTCCACGGATGCGACATCACACCTTTTTATGCAGATCTTGGTCCTGAAAACAAAACCATTTGTTGGCTTTATGGCTCCTGACCCAGGTTTAGAGTTAGTTGCACCAAAAAAATCCCTACACTACTGGCCCTTTCAACATCAAAGACTGAAGTCTTTCCCAAAGCAGTATGGGGGGATGTTGGAACCAAGTTTCCACACCGAGAGATGAGTGTGATGCCCTTTTGTGACCTAGATCTGCCTTCACACAGACCTCTAGGCCCTTATGACCTATTGATGTAACTTCCCTTAAATGACTTTTAAACCTCCACGAAGGTCTATGATTGGCTTTTATAGACCCCGAACAGGTCAATTAAGTACTTACGCGCACCTTAGATTACCCTTAGATCTGTAATTACTTGAATCTACCTAAGAGTTTGATAACTTTAACAGAAAGTGTTATGATATTCGCGCAATCACTTAACATTAATTCCATTCAGATAATAATACAGATCAACTAAATTCGTGCATCAATACATCATTATTTTATAAAACCATTATTTGGCACAGCATAAATCACATTCATACATAGCAGAAGTAAAGAGATAAAACACATGAATTTTTGTGACAATCTTCTTTATTGATATTCAGTTAAGTGTACAGACTTAATACTTCCCTTTGTACTCAACTACAAAGGTCCACACACTCACCTGTGGACACTACTCTAGGCCTCTATGCACTTAGTTGCAGAGCCTCTCCTCTTACTCACCTGCGCTAACTCTCTAGACTCCTTTCATTGTACCCATAGATAAACTTCAATTGTTCTTCCTTAGACTCTCTAAGACACACCTATTTATACAATCCGTGGTTCACAGACCATGGGTAGATCTTCAAAAATTGACTCAAATTACATAAAAGAGGTTAAAACCCCTTTTTTGACTCTTAACTAGCTACATGCTCCATGACCACAATTTGTGGAGACTTTACATCAAAACTTTGGTTTTGCCCCAAAACTGACCTAAGGGACCCCATCACTTTGTGTAGAGCTTGAGTTCTAGCTATTCGTGCCATGGTATGAAGCATTATTCTTAGCGATATATTTGTGATAGTTTTTATGTATATCTTCCCACTCTTTGTTTTTCAAGATCCTAGGAAATGTCTCACTATCATCGTATTTTTACTCTCTCCCCGAGTATGAGAACCGAACAAATGAATTCGTTGTCCCATTCTAGACAAACTTGTAATGTATAGATATTTGTAATATCTATCTCAAGTTCTTGGTCTCCCATAGTAAACAATTGGCGGTCTACATCCCACCATTCAACCAAATGTTGCAATAATTCCAGCTGGGTCCTAATCCCAGGGATATGAAAGAATTTAAGTAGTCCACAATCCCAAAGATTCCTTATGCCATTTGGATCTTGGGCTTCATGTTGATCTTCGGCTTCATGCCCTCCTTCCCTCCATTCAATCACAATTTTTCAGTGAATAACCTGTGGAAAATCCATAAACAGAGATTTTATTATTTTCTTATGAGGAAGAAAAATTGAGAAACAATCATTAACCTTGGAGGATTTAAAAAAAAAAAAAAAAACTCGGTGCCAACAATATTGTTTCCCAATTTTTCAGTGCTTCTAATGCGATGGAATAGCTTAGCTTAGGGTGAGCATTGTGGGTCCAATGGGTAAAACCCGCACTAATTTCCCTCAACATCATCGAACGATGTCTTGGATTGGTTGCACTCCTCACTTGAAGATCGGGGAAAATTGAGGTAAAAAGTTCTCTACAAATTACCAAATGTGAAATGGTAAATGTGTTTTTACTTTTTGAGTTTTTCTAATTTTTTTGAAATATTTTTACCATTTCAGGCACATTTTTGCTTATATTTTAATATCTTTTCTCGAAATGGTTAATTTGTGTTCACATGGGTAGCGACAAGTCATGGATAAATGGTGACCATCATTAATTGTGACTGAACTAACACGTTTTATTTCATCGCTTTTTCAAACTCATCAAAAATAAATGAAAAAGGAATCCCCTGGAGTCATCTTTCAACTCTTTTCTAACTCTCGAAATATCAAAAGATTGTCGTGTACTTGTCATTTCAAACTCGTTAAAGTAAATGAAATGATGTGTACTCAGTATAATTTTAGCCCTTTTCTAGACTGAGATTGACTATTGTACGAAAAAGGAATACCTTGGTTACATGTGGCTAAGAAATTCTCTTGAATACTGTCTTCTAGCTTTTCAGGTTCGAGAGACTATCTATGAAAAGGGACCTCTAGAGTTTCATTTTTGCCTCTTTTTCAAACTTTCTAAACATGAAAAAGATGTCGAGTTACCCCTCTGTCAAACTCATAAAACTTAAATGATGCAAGAATTGTCACTATGAAGAGACTGAGCTACTCCTTCCTATGGCTCATTAAAATTATTGGAATGGGTTCATTTGAAGGACGAAGTTATATGACAAGAATATGCTATCCTCTTCAATCTTGTGATAAAAAATAATGAGGTACTTGCTAGAAATAGTGCGGAAAAATGGAAGCGAACACATCATGTATTTTGTGTAAAGGAAACATGTCGTTCTTGAACATGACACTTATTTGTCGCTCGTGTCGGGATTTCATTATCCTCACTTCCTCACTAGCGTTCCTGGGTTTTCGTAATCCATTTTCATTTCATTATATCTTGTTTTCATCATCACATTTGATCCTATGATTGAGTCAAATGTTTCCAAACTCTAGAGTCTTGTCACCGATATGTTCAAGAGAAGTCCCATCTGCATTTTTACCACGTATACCTTGTCTGACCTTTATATAAAAATCCTGAATCACTATTACCTACGATATTCCATATTTTGTTTCATGTCAATGATGTGGTAATCATTAAGTCCCTCCTTCGATGGATCACTTCCTATTGACTTCAGCTCATTATCCAGTAAGATGATATAGAAACTCTCTTTCAATACCTTATAGCTTGCATGCCTCAATTGCAAGTTCTTCGCATTCAACGATAGGTTCAAATCATTAGCCTTTGATCAGATGATTTTATGGGTGTTTGACTTCATCTTACTTACTCACACTCATCGATTATGCTATTGTACGTTGAGATCCATTTTCATTATTGGTGGCTTCTCTCGTGCTTGTTAACAATTTACATAATTGACCGGTAATCGGGTGGTTTTCTATCATGATCGACCCCGACACATCCATTCACATGGTATAATTCATACATTTGATTGGATCATTGATCCAAGTGGCTATTGGTGGCCACTAACTTATTCCACTTGAACCCCCATGATTGTTTCTTTCAGTTTTTTCGTTTCCTTACGTGTAGCACAATTTACTATTTTTGGCAGTTTTTGGGGTCCTAAACTTCTGGAGCCGTTTTGAGGCCCTAAACAATGTTTTTTTGGAAAATGTGGACTAAAATGGGTACCTGGTTGATGTTCATCATTCAAAATTTTTAGTCCTCGAATAGATCTTTCTAACGAGGTATTGTGCGCATCAAAAGAAGATCATATTCCAAAGTTACGACCCCGAGAATTTGATGTACCAATTTACCCTAACGGGGCCCATAGCTTGGCGCTTCATCTCCTAGGGTTAGGTTATTGGATGTTTAGGGTTTTCCATTATTTCTCAATAATAAATAGGCCTTTCAACCTCATTGTAACACTGTTCAGAGGCATGCAACTGCCACATCTCTTCTCAGAGATAAGCTACCATCGCTTGAGCTAGTCTTATTTTCATTTTGTTTATAAGCATATTTTAGTATTTGATATTAATGAAATGAAGGGTTATTTCTACTGCATCTCTATGTTTATGGTTATATCTGTAATTTTTTGTGTTTCTATTTAAATCTGGATCAGTGGTATCAGAGTGGTCTTCTCTTTCTCTATTTTTCTTTGCATTTCCCCAACGAGATCAAGATATAAGGAGTTGGGGCTCGATCTGGTTGAACCTTTGCAAGATCAACCTCGCAAACCCCGATGACCACCCATGGGGGAAGAAAAGAAATATGAGCGAGTAGGATATACTATCAACATATTGCTCAAGGAGGGCCTCAAGGAATAAAGGAATGCAATGATGGATAACTTTCCCCAGATCCTTCAACAATTGCCCACCGGCGATGCATCCACATCCAACAACTTCTCTGAAGGCTCCACTCCTTTTAAGTTACAATTAAACTTTGAAATTCCCATATTTGAGGGCCAAATAGATGTAGGTGTTATAGATAAATGGTTGAATCTGCTAGAAGGATATTTTTATGTTCATGATTTTCCCAATCGAGAAAATATTACTTTTTATCTTCTTAAAGTCGCCCCCCATGTCAGGGACTGGTGGGAAACCTACTATGAGTAGAAGGATGAAAGTACAAACTCATTGTTTTCAGACACACACACATGGAATTCATTCCGAGATGCAATCAAAGAGTAGTACTACCCTGTCAGGAGCTATGAGGATAAATACATAAAATGGAAAACAATGCAACATGAAAGGGACCAAGATGTGTCAAAGTTTACCAGTGTTTTTAATACCCTTCACACGAAGTTGGGTATCAAGGATTCTGAGAAAAATTTAGTACTCAAGATTGTGGCTGCCTACACAGGTACATCCAAGACAAGATGGAGTTCTTGGATATCTCCTCACTCAGCACGGCATACCAATACACTGTTAAGATCGAGAATTAGTTTAAATAGAAGAAGCGAGACTTTGGATCTGCAAATCTGAAGCAAGGGAAACGTGCCCCCCAACCGCATAACAAAGGACAAAGCCAATGCGGGGTGGCCAATGACAACCTGCCAAAGCTGCAAGGAAAGAACAACACTGCGAAGCCGAAGAAGGACACAGGAAAGTGGTGTGAGTTCCATAAGAGCTCCAGTCACAACACAAGTGAGTGTCAGGCCAAGCAGTCATTGGTGGTTGAGCTGAAGGTTTTAGAATCAGATGCATGTTCTGACTCTGAGTCAAAACCCGACAAGGGAAATGAAAAAGGGAAGCACATTATCAATGCAAAGCCCAATGCCACCATTGCCACCACGAATATCGAGAAGGAGGAACCCGAAGATCCAGAGGAGGAGAAGTGCCTCTTCCACTCGTATATGTGGGTAAATGGTTCCTCACTACAGTTCATTGTTGAAAACGGGAGCCAAAAAAACCTCATTTCAGCATAGGTTGTGAAGCAGATGGGCTTACCGACCATGACACACCCACAACTATACACCATTGGGTGGCTTCACCAAGGATGGGATCTTCGTGTGAGCCAGTAGTGTTGCCTTCCATACAACATAAATCCCTTCATGGATGAGGTATTATGTGACGTTGCTCCCCTTGATGTTTGTAATGTATTATTAGGAAAACAATACTTGTGGAAGTGACATGCTGTGTATGAGTCAAGGCCTCGTATTGTTATTTTTCTTTGGGAAATAATTTGTACAGGATAATGGAGGTAGCACCGCTTACCACCATCTCTTTGGTTATTGCAAAACAGTGAGGTAAGCTCATTTCCAAAACCGGGAAATTTGTTTTCCTCATGATAAGCCCTCAAGGAAAGAAGAAAACAGTGGCCACGACCTCCAGAAAAGGCCCCTTCACATGACAACAACAAATGGACAACGTCGTGGAGGATTACAAGGACATCTTCACCTCCCCCGCAGGGTTGCCTCTGTACTGTCAGGTCAAACACTCCATCAACCTGATCTTAGGTGCATCGTTCCCCAATGGACCAATCTATTGGCACTCCGTACTGGAGAATGACGAAATCAAGAGGCAAATTTAGAAGTTGCTCCAGAAATGTCACATCTGGCTGAGTTCATCACCCTGTAGGAGGTCGATCTTGTTGGTACAGAAGAAGGATTCGACTTGGAGACCCTGTATTGACTATCGGGTGTTGAACAAATCATTGTCTAGAATAGGTACTTGATCCCACGGATTGATGACCTTTTGGACCAACTCAACTGGGGGAATATTTCAGCAAGATCGACTAGTACCAATCGAACCCTCTAATGTGTGGAAGACTCCTTTAAAGTGAAGGAGGGCCTTTTTGAATGGTTGGTTATGCCTTTCGGGTTGACAAATTCTCTTGCAACTTTCATGAGGCTGATGGATGACATGTTGTGGCCATTCACCAACTCATTTGTAGTGGTCTACTTGGATGAAATCATGATCTTTAGCCAAAGTTGGGAAGAGAACCTCCACCACATCCGACATTTTCTCCAAACATTGCAGCAACACAAGTTGTGTGCCAACTTAGAGAAATTCACTTTTGACATGACCCTAGGACCAGTATCTGGGATACATTATTGATGAATGTGGGGTGCATGTGGATCCAGCCAAGATCCAAGTCATTCAGGACTGGCTAGCCCCAAGCACTCAGAGAGAGATCTGCAGCTTTTTGGGTCTTGCTAATTTCTACCATAGGTTCATGTTGGGATTCTCTGATATCACTTGGCCGTTGAGTCAAGTCACCAAGGGAGGAGCGAAAGAAAAATTATTTTGGTCTGAGTCTCAACAGAAGGCATTCGTAGAGTTGACACATCGCCTCTTCTCTGTATGATTTCTCACATTACCAAGCTTGCAACAACCGTTTGAGATTGAGATGGATGCATCTGACTCTGCTATTGAGGGAGTCCTTACTTAAGAGAGGCATGCAATGGCATATCACTGTGAGACACTTTCAGACATAGTTTGGAAGTATTTCAATTATTACAAAGAGATGTATTCCATTGTGCAAGCTTGTTGACAATGGAAGCATTACATTTTTGGGAAGGAAACGATCATCCACATAGACCACTGACCCTTGCAGTTCACAGATGCAAGGGAAGTTGTAGAATGATCACCATAAGAAGTGGTCCTCATACTTCCAACTGTTCCATTTGAATATCGAGTATAAGAAGGGAAACACAAATAATGTTGTATACTACCTCAACTGACCACCGATCATGGTGTTAACCACTGTGCTCAACTCTCGTGGGCACGAGACTTTTGATTGGCCACTTCTCTACAAAAGGCATGCAGAATTCAACCACACATACCAAATGCTCTTGGACGGTCGACAAGTTCAAAATTTTCACCTCTAGGATGCATTATTATGCCACCTGGGACACCTTTGTGTTCCTTCAAGCAAGCATGTCAAGATGATTTGGGAAGCACACTATAGTCGATCCATTGGGCATTTCAGGATCGAGAAAATGGTGGCAGTACTGTAGAAGTATTTCTATTAGCTAAATCTTCAATAAGATATTGGGAAGTAGATTAGATCCTACACTGCCTGCATGATTGCCAAACCGACCATCAAGAAGAAAGGCCTCTATACTTCACTACCTACCCCTAGTCGACCTTGGGAATCCATATCCATGGATTACATGTTCGGACTTCCTTCTACTAAGCATGGAAATGACTGTTTTTTTGTGGTCGTCAACAACTTCTCGAAGATGGCCATTATGGTGGCTTGCAAGAAGAATATCATAGCAGAAGCCACTACCAAACTCTTCTTTGAATGAGTGTGGGTACACTTTGGGATCCCATAGTCTATCATCTTAGATCAGGACAACAGGATCTTCAATACATTTTGGTCCAATATCTAGTCAATGTTGGACACCAAGCTCACTAAGTCCATAGCTTTCCATCCAGAAACTAATGGCCAGACAAAGTTCGTCAATAGGATGATCATACACGTTATGTACATGTACAACTCAAGGAATCCACACACATGGGATGAGAGCCTACCCTATGTCTAGCATAGAGATAACTGGGCTCCCCACAGCTCGAATGTCCACAACCCTTTTCAGGTGGGCTTGGGATGCCAACCAATATGTCCCATTGATGTGGCCATACCATTTGCAGCTACTTAGGCAGGTTTGAATCATGTACAGTCCGAAGCTGATAAGGAAAACAACTTCATTGAGCACATCCAACCTATTTTCCAATAGGTCCATGACATTCTGGAGAAATCAAATGCCAAGTACAAGAAGTGACGTGATAAACATCGGGTTCCACAAAAGTTTCAGGTGGGCGACAAAGTTTGGTTGCATTTGCAGAAGGAACACCTTACCAAAGCCTATCAAAAACTAAGATCATGCCTGTATGATCCTTACACCATTACCAAGGCTATGGTAGAAAATTCATTTGAGCTCAACATTCCCACATTCCTTGGCCTACACCTAGTGTTCCATGTGGACTGCCTTTAACCATACTTACCACCATTTCTAGACACATCAGACATTGCACAACAACTCACTCCTACAAAGTTAAATCTAGATTGCATGGAACAAGCCATAATTGATCAGGTCATGGAAACACAAGTCAATAACACCTAACAACAAAGGATCCAACTATATCAAGTTGTCAAAGTAGGCTAACTCCTTCACCAGGGCAAGTGGCTCACTAGGGACCAAGTTTTGCAGAAGTTTCCTCATCTCATGGACAAACTCAACGCAATGGGGACCAGTGCTTCCTAATGGGGGAGGAATGATCCAAGTGGCTATTGGTAGCCACCCACCTATTCCACTTAGACCCCCACCATTATTTCTTTTATTTTTCAGCTTCCTTATTTGTAGCACAATTTACACTATTTTTGGCAGTATTTTGGGTCCTAAACTTTTGGAGCTGTTTTGAGGCCCTAAACGACGTTTTTGGGAAACTCGGGACCAACATGGGTCAAGTACTAATGTTGTTCATTCAAAAGTTGTAGTCCTTGAATAGATATTTCTACTGAGGTATTGTGCACGTCAAACGAAGATTGCATGCCAAAGTTATGACCCCGAGAAGTTGATGTACCAATTTACCCAAACAGGGCCCATAGTTTGGCGCTTCATCTCCTAGGGTTAGGTTTTTGGATGTTTATGGTTTTCCATTGTTTCTCAATAAGAAATAATCCTTTTAGCCTCATTGTAACACAGTTCAGAGACATGTCACATCTCTTCTCAGAGATAAGCTACCATCACCTGAGCTAGTCTTATTTCCATTATGTTTGTAAGCATATTTCAGCATTTGATATTAATGAAATGAAGATTTATTTCTACTGCATCTCTTTATTGATGATTATATATATAATTTGTTGCGTTCTTGTTTAAATCTAGATGAATCATGACAGAGATGAAGACTCTAGGTTTTGTCTGCTAAATCTAGGCTACATGTTCCCTTCTATACAGATGGCTACAACCATACCTTCGGTCCATACATATGATCTGTTCTATTTGGATTGTTGCGTCCATGCCATGGATCCATACACATGATCTCTTCTCTTCATATGTTTATGCCCATCCTGTGGATTCATGTATTGTTATATGCCTATTGAAAGATGTATTATTAGGCATATTTACATCAAAGATGTTAGATATATGTTGTATCATGCTTGATTTTCAGGTCTCCTGATGGTGTTTCTTTGGGTCCTTGACTTGACTTGTAAATAATTTCACCCACCACTCCCTGTTCATTCATTCTTTAGGGGGCATCTATTACACAATATTTTGTCGCACTTCTCATCCTATATCCTAAAGCTTCAAAATGAAGAAAGATGTCAGTGTACTCACCATGAAACATATAAAGAAAAAACCCTCAGGAAGAGAAGAAACGTTTCCCTGAGGTAATTATGAAGAGGCTTAATTAAAAACCTAGTTTTAAGGATCAATGTGTTTTTCACTACTTATAGACTGTGGTGATGGCTTGTTGTAGCATATTGACCTAGCACTTCTAGTGCATGTTTTGATAGGAAAACCTCCACTGAACCTCTTTTGGTATTTTTTTCTAAAGTTGGGGAAAAGCTTCTCTTACTAGAAGCCTCAAGAATGATGATATGGATGTTGTTGAATAAGGATATGGTTGATTTCTCCCATTTTGAGTCCTTGATCTTACCTTTAGGGATCTTCCCCTTAATATGTGGACCTTCTTCCCCCTTTTCTAGATCCCTAACTCCCTCTCCTTCCCTATAAACTAAATCCATTCTATCCCCAACTGCTTGTTCATTGCTTGGTTGCATACCTATGCTGAAACTATGCCTAAATGCTACCCATATTACTAAGGAGAAGGAGTGCTTGAAGGTATTGGCTTTGACTTGGGAACTCATCCAAAGGAGGCTTCCAACATCAAGGTTCATATGGTTGTATGCTTCCCTCATTTTATATTAATAAATACATCATGTGTTTAATTTTCATCAGTGTATAAATCAGTAGTATTCATTTAGTATGCTATTCCTTGATCTGTCATATAATTTATGTTAGAATGAATTATGCTATGTATTCTCTTGTCTCTTTTGTTTGATCTTACTTGCTGGTACTCATCCACAATGGCCTAAAGAGGATTGAACTTGGAAGCAATAAAATTGAGGACAACATCGACGAGCACTTAGCATCAAAGTGAGGTAGGTCATGTTCCTTACTTTATATTTTCCGACTTGAAAAAGGAAAGTTTGCATGTTTTTGTCTAGTTTGTTGCTAGATCCTCTTATAGGACTAGAGAGATCGTTTCTCTACGCATAAGGGATTGTATTCACAATAATTCTCTTTTTTTAAATACACAATTTTTTTTCAAATACAGGCCTTAAGGAAGGAGATAGAAACTATGAAGCTACCAAACAACTGCAATGCTTTTTCTTAGTGGGTTTGATGATTATGCTTCCGAACGAATCAAAATTAGATTTATCTAAATGAAAATGTTTACATAGAACGTTTTCTAAAATTTGGCTTCTTCACATTAGTGGATCATGTATTTAGACAGATTAGTTTGGAGAGGCAACATACTCCCCATTGCATACCATCCCCCATACATCCATATTTTTCTACCCCGATAAGAGTTGTTGATTGTTTTGCATCCATCCTCTCTGTTAAAACCTGCAAATCCCCATAATGCACAAAGTATTACAACATGGGGTCTCCTTACTTTAATGGTGGCATTATTAAATTGGCCTCAGACACTCATAAAATAATTCAACTCCTTAATTTACCGAAGACACCAAGATAAGAAATTTATTCAGGAAGTGAACCTAAAAAATAAATTTACACTAAAACCCAAGCATAAAAACACCAAAAACTTTATAGTGAATCCGAAGAAAAATTTGCATTCAATGCCAGAAAAAAATTTCATTGAACCCCAAACATAAAAACACTGCAAAATTTATAGTGAACCCAAAGCATAAAAGCACCACAAAATTTATAGTAAACCCCGAAAAAAATTATAGTGAACCCTAAGCACAAAAATACCCCAAAATTTATAGAGAACCCAACCAATTTGTTTAGTGTAAGAAAAATTTACGGTGACCCCTAAGCATAAAAATACAAAAGAGCACAGACTTCCCATGGTTTAAATGTGTTTACAAACACAAATTTAGCGTCTATTAGGAATGAAATACTACCGGACAACCATTGATGAAGCTACCAAGCCACATAAACCTCATTGCGTCAATGTTGAAGACCTTGAACCCTCACCATACCTCATTTGTAAACCCATCCAAGATTACTTATAGCACAAATCACAAAAGTGTCAAGAAAACAACAAAAAATCCATCAACCCAATTGAATTTTCATGAACAATTCACATGAAAGAGAACTTTCCCTCGAAAAAAGCGACTGGAATGTGAAACCTCCATGTCCACTATTGAACTAATTGAAATATAGGGTTGGGCCAAAAGTAGAAAACTATACCTAATATTGGTGCACCACAACCACAAAGCATCAAGAAACAAAGAATGAAACCATGAACCACAATAAGAGAACCCATAAACCCCCCACAAACCACTTCCCTCAACACACAAACCACTCCTCTCAATAAATAAACTAGTCGAGCGCAATTATCGAGCATCAAGTGACCAACATCAGGGCATCTACTATGTTATCACTCAGAAGTTTTCCCTAGAATTTATCAAAAGAAGAAATAATCTGAGGTAACCACAAACCAAATCTTTTAGACTCAGGTTCTAGCCAACCTAAGTCCAGGGAGGGCTCTCTCTTTATAATTTAATTTTGTTTCTATTAGATTTTAGGTTAGTTCTTAGTGTTCATGAGGATTTTGATTTTGATTGAAAGTTGGGTGGTGGAAGTCTTGGAACAAATGGATAGAGCTAGGTCTTCAAGACATTGGGCTATGGATTTAATCAAAAGATAACTTAACTGGACCATATCATTAAAGGGAATGTTCACAGGGCAAGCTAGCAAAGCAAAAGGTAAATCTTTAGGTTTCATCGATGAGATGGTTCTAACTAGGGAGAAAGGGCAATGAAGAATCCTTAAACCGGGATCAAAATGAAAGAAAATAGATGATCATGAACAAAGGGAAATTAAGAATCCTTTGTTATAGAACATGGGGAGAAACTACATAAGTAAGGGAGCATTTAAGAATTCCCTAACTAAGATAGTTTAGAAGAAAAATTAAGAATGTAAATAATCAAAGTAGAGTGCATTATAGCAAGTTCTGAAATATCATTCCTAGTTTACCATTCATATTTCATAAAAACACATATGACTATTAAGAAACATAAGGAAAAAACAATAGTACACATGAGATAATACTTATTTGGTTTTCTCTTTACACAAGAATCCTAAAAAATATCTTCGCTTTATTCCATGATCCAGCAAGCCAATCCAGTTTTGATACAATAGCACTTTGATTTTAGATAAAAGTCTACATAAATGTATTTGAATCCACACCAAATACTTCGAAATGGGAAGTATTTATACAAAAAATATTACAAATTATCTCATAACAATTTGAGATTTAATTAAGGAAATAAAAAATATGTTCAAGCATGAAGATAGAGACAGATGGAAAACTACATCATTCCCTCTTATTGTGGTAGGATTGGCTGTTGCAGTTGAATTTGAGCCCTTTAGGCTGGCTGATATTTGTACATTGGAATCGTCTTTGTCTTTAATATTTTACTGATACTCTTTAACTTGCTACTCTTTGACCCTGTTCACCTGTTTCATTTGGCTACCATTCAGATTTACTATGGTAACTTATAGTAAATCTGTTATTTTTTCCCACCATTCATCCTCAAGTAACTTTACTTTGAGAATTCTTCTATAAATCTCGATGCCTCTGTGTATTTGGAAAAATTAGGATTGGTGACAAACAGATGTTTCACCTCATGCTCTAGGAAAAATAGATTCTCTAAAGTATCATACAATACTTTCCCCATTGGCAAGGCTTTTATACCTAAAGTGCTTGCCTGTTCCTTGGCCAACTTCCTTAAGCTATCAACATAGTCCAATTGGGTCATAAGTTTATCATGGATGGCCATAAGACTAGGAAGGCCTTTATCCCTCAAAATTTGAAACTTGGCCATGAATCTGTCAATTCCCACCTGCATGTTATGGCATTTTTCCTCTAGGTTAACCATAAAGTTTCTTTTGGAAAGAACCTGTTTGACTTCTATGATGGCTTCAGTTCTATCCTCTACTCCAAGCTCATTAAGCTCATGTCTGTTCTTGCTATCAAAAAGTGGATGAGTCGATTAGCATCCTCAAGCTGGTCTACTAATTCTTCCTTTACCTTTTGAATTGATTCAGTGGCCACTTTTACCAATTCAATTTGCTCAAATATTAGTTGAATTGATGACAAAATATCATTGACATACTCAATGAAATTGGCCCAGAGCATCTCCTTTGTCTGTCCTAGTGGTTTTTTGCAGAGTTAAATCTTTTTCTAATACCTTGATATCTTCACCCATCCTTAGGACTTTCTGTAGTTCTTCTCTCTGCTGTATTTGGGCAAGCTTATAGTCAGTTTCTAAGCCTGCCACTTTCTCCTTAAGCCTTTTAAGTTCTGTTGCTCGGATTGACATATCGTCCATGGATTTTACTAGCTCTACTGTCTTTTTTGTTGAAGCACCTGCTGTTGTAGATTCAATATTAATAAGCAATGTTGTGGTAGGTGGAGCTGTGGGTGCTAGTGATGCTGCCAATGTTGAAGGAACTGTTGTAGAAACAGTGGGAATGGCAGTCCTAGAAGTGGTGGCCAAGTCACTTTGTTTGGATTAAATCAATATCTCTAGCTCCTTCTCTGTTTCTTTCAACTGGTCATTCAGCTTTAGGACCAAGTCCATAAGCCCTTATTGTCCTTTTTGTGTCTTTAGGAGTTCCATTGTTTGTGGATGATGTAATGGTGGAATCTTGAGTTGCTTCTTTATAGCAGCTATGTCATCATTCTTCTTCTTTATTAGTCTTCTACTGCCCTTTACATGTTTCAGATCGTGTCCCAACTCAATGATTAAGTCCTATAAGGACTTTATTCTGGTGTCTTTTGCCTATGAAGAAGCCTTCTCCAATTGGAACTGAGCTTATATCTTATTTAGGGAATTTTGCAATTGATGAGCTGTGATGGCTTTCCCTGTCAAGGTGGAGTAGATCATCTCCCCTGTCTACTTCTGAAACTCAATCTGGTCAATAGGATGTATGTCCTTTGCCAATACATCGAAATCTATCTTTTTGAAGTCTGCTACTATTCTTGGTTACTAAGTAGTAGGTTTCACAAATGTCATCTACATTTTACCTTCTTTCACATCATAGGCTGACATAAGCCCTATCTGATTTGTAGGTGCCATCTTTAAGTACTGTGCATAAGTCTGGGATTTTAGCCTCTCATTCCTAACTTTTATATCCTTGTACCTTTTTCTAATGTCTTGATCCCTATCAGCTCGCATCCTATATGAGGACACTTCAACACTCTGTTTTCTTTCCAACATTTGAGTATTTGATGTGGAAGGTTCTAGTGTGCCCCCAAACGGAGTGGCAGGCCTACTTCTTTCTCTGTCTATGCTAGTGACCTCAACTATTTCTTCTGTGAATTCTTGTTCAGAGACAAGATTTAAACTTTTCCTTTTGACCAAGCTGGTCTCTGCATTTGTCTATGTGGTTGCATTGCCTGAAGTAGTGGCCTCTTCCCTATTTCTTTTGAGGCTTTCACCTCATTTAGAGGAGTTTGCAAGTTAGGGGAGTACTCATAATGGTCTCTGGTATACCTGTTTGATTTAATTCCTCTGATAGGCCAGGCTATTCTGACTCTTCTTGCACCTGGGGTTGTTCCTCTATATGAGATTCACTTTGTGCCTATGATTCTCCTTATGGTTGTGATTCTTCTTGGACTTGATATTGTTCTTGGACCTGAGATTGTCTTGGCACCTACAGGAAATAACCTTCATCAAGCCTTTTCTCTAGATCAATTAGAGAATTTTCAACTACAACTTCAGTGTTATCCTTGTCCACTAAAGTATTCTCCACCCATTCCAAATGGTTTGGATATTTCTCTATCTCAGGGATTCGGTGCTGAATGTAGGGAGCCATCTTGTTTCTCTATCTTCTATTGCAAATGAAGTCTAGGGGATCATATCTCCACATGAAGCTCTGTTTTAGGTTAAGTCTCTGAAGTATTTGCTCTGGTTCTTTTCCATCTTCTCGGCTATTACACACAAAGGGACCTAGTTGATCTTTGATTCTGAGTTGGGCTTTCATTTTGGCTTTAACAAAATGCACCTCATCTGAGTTGATTATTTGCCTATAGTATTCCAGAGAAAATAACCTCATTGGGAGGTATCTGGGCAATTTATATGGGGTTAACTCATAGCCATAGATCCTAATTCAGTGTGATTTTGGTACAAGTACAGATCTCCCACTTTGTGTTGTTTTGAAAGCTGTAGGATCCTTCTAATATATGAACTAATTCTTTGAGGAGGACTTCCTAGCAACATGGTCATTACAGGATGCACAAAAAGATTAATGAAGTCTGTGTATGGATATGGTGAGTCACACTTATGGATCAAAGGAGTCTAGAAAATTATTGACCTAGGATGACCTTTGGTATCAAGATTTTGGAGAGTGAAGGGGAACTTGTCAGCTTGGTAATACAGAAAAAGATGGTACAAAACTGAAGAATACTTGAATACTCTTTCATTACTCATTCTCAGAAATTGTTCATGCATCCTATCAGCTATGTACTTGGCATAACCAACATGATAGCAGGGGGCTGTCCTGGAGTGAAAATGGATATGAAGGCTAAGATGATTTCATTTATGTATTCATTAGTAGTATAGCCTAAGATGCTAGATATCATTGCTACAATGTCCTCGCCAAATTGAGAAAAATATGCTATATATATATGGGGAAGGATATTTTGGGATATGTTTTTCTTCTACAATAAAAGTTTGGAACATTTCAGCAGCTTTGTAGTGGTTAGCTTGGGGAATCTATATGGTGGGTCTCCAATTGAAATAGGGGTTAAGTTTTTCCCTAGTTGTAATTGCAGCATTTCATTGATTGACTCGACATTGATGGTGAAGAGGATGGTTTGGTCAGGGGACATCACTGCTCTTTGACTGGGGATGTATTTTGCATGGAAATAATGGAAAATCTATGGAAATATGTGCACCTCAGGGAATTGACACTTGGGCAAATTAGACTTCGAAAGACCTATTTTGTCAACATGGTTTAGGTATTGTTCTCTATATCGGCAGTATAATTTGAGTGGGGATTCATGACAAAGGTGTCCTTGATTTGAAAATATTTATCAGCAATGGGAAGGTAGTCCAGGTCTATGTGAGGAGTGGTAATTGGTCTGAAATCCATGGAAATTGGGGCAACCATTCTTAGTTCTTGTGGATTTAAGAATGGGGAAGGTAATTTTCAGTCTTTGAGATAATATAGGTTCAATTCTAGGTGGGTTTTATGTTACTAAAGTTGCCTTTAATTTCAATTAAGAAAACTTAGAGAATGGTTTGGAAATTGACAGGGTTTTCAATAGACTCTGTCTTAAATACCTGGAATTTGAAGAAACTGGGTTTGAACTAGGTGAACTAGCGGCTGTGAACAGTTCAAAAAGCTTTAAGCAGGCTAGAAGGTAATCTGGGAGCTTTGTATCATCTTCACTGGTGCAATTGTACGTGGGTTGATAGTTTGGACATTCATAGACGTTTGTATGGAATTTTTGATTTGGAAAAATGATAAAAACAATTATTTGGGGATTTTTTGGATTTATGCGTGAAAAGTCAATTTGGCAGGTACAGGTGTATAGTGACCATTTGTCACGTAGTGGAGTGAATAGTGGCAGTTTGTCATGTAGCGGGCTAGCGATAAGTGGTTTACTTCGCACAGCTTTTGGGTGCTCGACGGTATTGGGGGTAGGCCACACAATTCCATTCATCGAGCGCCACGTCACCTCCAGGGCCCAATGAAAAACAGGTCATTTCGGGTGGGTATCATTCGAATTTCGAGCCGTTTCGAAATCATCATGGGATGTCAAATGAGGAGGGGAGAGATCATGTGGTGGTTGGCTGTAGGAGTTGCACGGAAGGAAATGGGGGTGCCTGACGGGCATTTAAACACGACGGTTTTATCTTAATGAGGGTTTTAGATGGGGATTAAAGTATTGGGTGGGATATGATTGGTGGATGGTTTGACTTTAATTAATCACAGATAGATTAATTATGTCAATTAGTCGGGGTTGAATAAGGTAAAGTTTATATTTCAAACTTTGGGGTAGGGATATTAATATTTAAAGGGATTTAATAAAATATACGGGAAAAAAGGGGTTTTTTCAGGAATTAATAAATATAAATAAAATCATAAGTTAACATGAAAAAGGTGGAAAATGGATTGTGCTAAGCATAATGTGTTTTTGTAATTCATTGCTTTTTACATAGAAACATTATAACTTAGGCTAAGTGTATTTTTGTGGGTTTTCATAATAAAGGGGTATTCATGGGGGTGAATTTCTTTTCCTTAGGAAAAATACAGTTTTAACCTTAATAAAAGGGATTTTTTAGGGAAAATGAATGAATTGAAGGGGGGTAAATGTTTATGAGGAGATTTTAGTACTTATGATCTATAAGTCATTGGGCCGAGGGTTCAATCCCTCCAGAAGTTAGAGAAATGCTCTGAGCCCCTTTGACTTAAGATTTTGGGTACATCAAACTTATTGTGGGAAATTAATTAAGTAAAGGGTGAAATGAGTGAGGGGAAATTAATTAATATGACTTTGTGAACTTTATTCCAGTCCAATTTCTCTTTCATACTTAGAACTTTCATGATGAGGGTGATAAATATGCTTTTGTTTAACAATCATCATAATTCTGCAACCTTTCTTATACTTTAAGCTATCAAACCCTTATCAAACATTTTTTCTTTTTCTTTACAATAGTAAACTAACTAAATCTAACCTTATTACATCCAAGGGCTCAATTTAAATAGTTGAGCTCCTTTTATTTACTCTACCTATCTACTTATTTGCCAAGATTAAACTGTTTGGTGAGATTTTATTCTTTATCTATAGACATGAAATTTAAAAATGAAATAACCAAGTTTAAACATTTTGACTATCATGGATTGTTGCAAAAATTACAAACTACACACGATCAATTATTTTGCATAAAAAGTAAATAGTAGTGGCATTTTGCTTGCACACTTTCATGGTCTTTTCTTTTCTTGGGTTCATATTTTACATCCTTTTTTGACCTTTTTATTCTTTTTGTCCTTTGATTTTTCTTTTAGGAAATACCCTCTTACATTTTTTTAATTATTTGAATATGAAAAACATTTGCAAAAAGCAAAGGCATGTACATATTACAGGTTTAATCTCAGCCATTCAAAAATTATGACTCCTATTGGTATCAGAACCTAACAATGGCTCCTCTTGGGCATGGCATTTTTTGGTGAAATTTCAAGAACTTGTAGATCAATGGCCTTCTGAATTGCTATGATTTTCTCCTGCAACTTTTTTTTTCCTTTTCAATTTTCTGCCTCATTACTACTTATGACAGTAAAACTTTTGAAGCTTAGGGCTTTAACTTCAAAAATTACTATCCAATCCACTCTAAACTTTCAAACATGGAATATGTACAAATTATTAGTAGAATCAGTAACTAGGTTCAATGTAGTGTTTGAGCATTCAACCATCAACTGGTCCTCCTTCTACTTCTATGCCATCCATTTCTCTGAGGAAGACAACATTATTACCTCTGAATGCATAGATGATATACAGGCCTTTCCATGGGAAATGAAATTTCCCATGTTTACCTTTATCCTCTCTTCTTTAGTCCCATTTCAAATCTTTGTCTCCTAGGTAAAAATATTATGTCATAGTCCTTTTGTCAAAAGCCTTCTTGATCCTTTCCTACACAACTTGAGATCTGATGTACACTTCTTCTCTGGTCTATTGCAAGTCAATAGCTTGGTTGGTTCTCCTTTGGATTTCATTTGGTTCAACCTTCAACTCTTGGAGCAACTTCATCACTGGTGTTCCCAAGGAAGATGGGAAAACAACTTCCATTCCATAAACTAATTGATAAGGACTAGTACCAATGGATTTCTTTTGTGGTTAGCCTATCTGCCCATAAGGCATTCACTAGCTTCTTGTTCCATATTTTCTTGTTGTCTTCTAATAGTTTTTTGATGATGTTTACCAGACTTTTATTTGAGGACTCTTCTAGTCCATTTCCTTGGGGGTAATAAGTTGTGGAATAGCCCAATGTTATATTGTACTTATTACAGAAATCAATCATTCTCTTAGATTTGAAGGTTATTGCATTATCAGTGATGATATTGGTTGGGCACCCAAATCTAGATAGGATGTTGGATTCAAGGAAGGTTATTATTGCAATGTCAGTGGCTTGCCTTGATGGTATGGATTCTATCCATTTGGTAAAGTAATATGTAGTAGTGAGATGAATTTGTGTTGGGTAGAGGAAAGTGGGTGGATTTCGCCAATGAAGTCAAGACCCCATTGTTGGAAAGGTGCTTCAATAGATATTGGTTTTAGAGGGAGGGGTAAAATCTTTTTCTTTCCTTCAAAAATTTGGCATTCATGACATGAGGTTACAAATTTCTTTACATCATAAAACAATGTGGGCCAATAGAAACTGGCTCTAAGAATCTTGTCAGCAGTTGTTTTCCAGTAAAGATGTCCTCCACAGTCACTTGCATGAAACTCTTGTAATACCTTGTCAGATTATTCTTTTAGTAAATAGTTAAGAATAATACCTACATGATTCCTCCAAAACAAAGCATCGTTAATTGTGCAAAATTTTATAGATTTCATTTTTAAAAACATACTTTTGGTCCTGGATAATTCACGAGGAGCTTGTAAATTTTGTAAAACATATATGATGTTATCATACCATGGTGATTCAATAAGGTCCTGGCTTATTGGTGGAGTCGCCATCTCCTCTCCATTATCCATTTCTGCAATAAAATTTATGCCTAAGGCCTGATAGTTCGATTTAGCCATGAGTTTGGCTAACCTTGGCCTTTTATTAACTTTGTTGGCTTGATTTCTAGGTCATATTCTAATATAGTAGCAATCCATTTCCATATAAAATGTAAACTCTAAAATCATTGATAGCTTTGACTAAAGCAAAAGCTTTATTTTCCATTATATTGTATTTTAAAGGGGCATCTCTCAGGGCTTTGCTAAAAAAGGCAATGGGTTGTTCATAACCCTCATCATTTTTCTGCAGTAGAATTGCAGCAATTGTGTGTTTTGAGGCAAAAGAAAATATAATGAAATCCCTATCAAACTTTGGACTGATAAAAGCTGGTGTTTTTGTTAAGGCTAGCTTGATATCTTCAAAGGACTTCTTAGCTTCAATTGTCAATTTTATGGTCGTATCTTTCTTCAACATGTTATTCAATGATCTAATTAGTTCTACTAAGTTAGAAATAAATCTCCTAAGAAAGTTTATTTTTCCTAAAAAGGCTTGTAATTCCCTATTGGTCCTAGGATGTTGTATCAGTAAGATGGCTTCAATTCTTGTAGGGTCTGTTCGGATACCATATTTAGAGATTATGTGGCCTATCAATTTACCCTCTTCTAACCCAAATAAATATTTTTTAGGATTCAAAGTAATTCCATACTTCCTACATTTGATGAAGACCTACCTTAGATGATTTAAGTGTTGTTTATCAGATTTTGGGAGTACAGTGATATCATCTAAGTATATTACTAGGAAGTCATGAATTTCCTTAGCAAAATCTATGTCCATAGCTCTTTGAAAGGTGGCCCCTGCATTCTTTAATCCAAAAGGCATCTTCACATACATGAATTTTCCCCAAGGAGTAGTGAATGCAGTTTTTTCTTGGTCATCTTAGTGAACTAAAATTTGATTGTAACTAGAAAAACCATCCAATAATGAGATTTTGGTTGACCCTACAACCCTTTTTAATATATGATCCATTTTAGGAAGAGGATAATTGTCTTTGAGTGAAAATTTATTGAGATTCCTGAGATCGACACACAGTCTAATCTTACCAATTTTTTTTCCTTGTGGGCACCAAATTTGAAACCCAATCAGAGAATCCAATTGGTCATATTATCTTGGCTTCATACATTCTTTTGATTTCCTTTTCAATATAAGGCAATAGAATAGGATTAATCCTCCTAAGCTTCTGTCTAAAAGGTTTCTGGTTTTCTTTTATGGGGATGGTGTGTTGTATTATGATGGTGTCATAGGACTTGAGGCCCTCATAACTCCAAGCAAAGACATCTTGGAATTACTTTAGCATTTCAATGTATTTCACTTTCTGAGTAGGAGGTAAGGACTTGGACGGTTCTATCAATTTTGGATTTTCCTCAGTACCTATGTTACACTCCTCTATATCATATTTTAAGGGTTTCATCTTCAGTTTTCTAGGGACAGCATTCAAATCAAAAAGGTCTTCCAAAGGAGTTAATCCTTTGGGCAAAAAGTTGTCTTTGAGATTAATGATTTTTGTATCTTCGTTAATTATCTCTTCAATTCGAACTTGCTTTAGGTTTTGTACATTCGATTCTATAAATTTAGTGGGAGGGAATCTATCTATTTCTTCATATTCTAATTTGTTAATTTATATTTTATCTTTAAAATCAAGATCTAATGTTATGTCAGTATCTATGTTGCTATTTACAAATTCCTCCTCTAAGGTTAAAAAATTGTCTATCTATTGCTCATTAGTGAATACTGCCAGTTTTTCAAGTTATCTGGGATGGCAGGTTTGTGCCTAACCTCAGCAGTGTACTGATGGTTAGGCTGGAATGGTAACTTATGAGTGATGGAAAACATTGCTAAACTATGAGCCTGCATATTATGTTTCGTTGGAATGATTGCAAGCTTAGTTTCCAGAAAAGTGTTCAATATTTCTACAACTGTTCCTCTATAAAAACTTAATCTAGGGTCTTTGGTCATATATACAACATTAATTTGTTTTATAACCAACTCAAAATATCCCATAATAGACACTCTTATGGCTCCTAACTTTCTAACCAATTTGAGACCTAAAAGAAGTGCTTCATATTCAGCCATGTTGTTAGTGCATTTGAAATTTAGTCTGTAAGCATGGCCTTCTGAGTAATCATTTTCTAAATTGTAAATCCACACTCCTGCTCCTGCTCCTAACTTGTTCACTGATCCATCAAATTCAAGATGCCATAATATTTCATGGTCATAATTCTTACTGTCTAGGCGACAAACTTTTCATTGATTAAGGTACCTTGATCATCTTTTTCATCTAAAAGCTCTTGAGTTTGGACAATTTCATTTTGAACTATAACTGCAATTTCTTTTAGTTCTAATATAATGTTGTTTGAAGTAATTTCTTGTGTTTATTCAGAATTGTACAAAATAAAAGAATTGATGTTAGAATGCATGGAATAGATAGGAAAGTTTTGAGGCCTAGCCTGGATACTCACTACATATTTCATTAGGGTCTCCCTGTACAATTTTTTAGGATGTACAAAGGCTGAAATTGTGGCATGTGAAATGTCAAGTTGCAAAGATCCTTGGAGTTTATCCCCCCATGATCTAGACAATAGCATGCCATATTTAGGTGGTATATTGGCAACAACTATGTCCATGAGAATTGTATTAGTAGGATATTGTACTAAGGAAACACACAAGCCTTTAATTAGCCCTAGGAACTTTACTTGACTTGAATCAAATGAAAACAGGTCCTTGTAAGGCATAGTGATGTCCAAGTTCAATTTTTCATAATAGATTTAGGCATTAAATTATGTGAAGCCCCAGAATCTAACATTGCATTGTGTAAGATCTTATCATGAATGTTAAGGCTAATATAAAAGGGTGGTATCCCTCCTTCTAATGGTTTTCCATTAACATAAGGACCAAATATAAGCTCAGGTTGATCATGAAACATGTTAACAGAGTCTTCATTCTCAACGATGTTTAAGGATTTTCTTATCTGAGACTTGTAAGTTTCATTTTTAATCAACTCCGTTAATGGGAATGAAATTTTTAGCTTAGCCACCTCTGCTCCTAAATTGAAAGGCAGGGGGGTTCTCTCTATTTGAGGATTTCTAATTTTCATGGCAGGATTTGGAGTAGGTTTCTCTTCTTTTTCTTCATTTGAAGTCTTTTTCTGTGGATTTTCTAATATGATGTTTGGAGATTCCTCCACTATGTCCTTGGAGGGGATTGAAGTGGATGGTTGATCATCAGGGGGTTGGTCATCGATTATATCTACAATGGTGGGACCAGAAGGATTTTGATTTGGTCTAGAGAGGATTTGGAGAGTTTTAGTAACTGGAACTGTTTTGATTTTCTAAGGTTGATTTGGTATTATTTTCTTGTTTTGGTCAGGAGTATCAGTGTTCATTTTACTCCTCAAGTTGTACTATTTGTGCACTTCAAAGATGGAAGAATCATATCCTTTCCTGTAATTGAATGATTCTCCTGATTGGGTCTCAATTGTTGAAGCATATGCAATTCCTGATCATCTTGGGTCAAAAAGACAGTTTCCTGATCATCTAATCCCATTAAGTTAATTTGTTTGTCTTGTTCTGGGTCTCCTGAATGGGAAGTTTCTGCATAGTTTTCTTGAAAATGATGCCCAATATTCTGATCAGGCCCATTTTTTTGAGTATTTTGATTTTGATTATTTCTACAGTTTGGATTTCTCACTAGAGGTATCTGTTGATTATCCCAGTGAGGCGTCCTTTTAATGTTCTCTATCCTATCCATCAATTTTTACATTCCTTTGGCTAGGGAATCTATTTTGAGGTCAGATGATGAGGCTTCATCTTCCAAGGGTCCTCTCCTTTCATTCCTAACCCTAGCTCTTTTTGCTAGCAAATTAGCTTCTACACTAAGTGCTACACTTTGCATGTATTCTAAAGTTGGAGGATTTCTCTCTCTTAGTTGGAATGCCATATCAGTATCAAACCCATCAAGAAACTTTATCATAGCTAAACTAGGTGGGGGTCTGAGACTGAATGGTATTGCGTTATATATATTGTTGAATCTAATACAGTAATCCTGGACTGTTTCATTTGGTCCTCTCTTGATGTTTTCATATTCTGAAAGGATCTGCAGAGGGTTCTTTTTCTTTGCCCATCTATTTAAAAATTGTTGATAAAATACTTCTAAAGTTTCTGTGCTATTAGCAGGTAAAGATCTAAACCATGTTCTTACATCACCAACTAGAGTCTGAGCAAACAGTCTCATTTGGACATATCTGATATCAATTTCATGTAATTCAAAGAAATATTTCATTTTGTTTGTGTCTTGTTGTGCTGTGCAAGTTCCTATGCCATCAAATCGGACAATTTCTTTCTGGTAATCTTGTGGCATGGCACCACATGGAGCAGGTAACACTAGAGGAGCATATCTATTTGCCATGGCTCTAAGTTGGGCAGGACTAAGAAGTGGGGTTTCAGTACCAAGAGATGGTACAGTGGGTAATGGAGAACTAGGAGTAATGGGTGACTGATGTGTAATGGTAGGTTGGTGGGGAAATGAAGGTATAAATGGAGGTGAGGAATGAACTTCAGAAGTGGAAGGGAATAATGGTGAACCAAAGGGAGTTGAAATTGTTTTAGAAATGTCAGGCATATTAAGAGTAGTAAGGGATGACTGATGGGAATTTACAAGATACTGATCAATTGACAAGTTTTTCTTTTGGACTTTAAGTTATGCAATAAACTCTGGATCTAGAACTATGTCATCAAGTGCACTTTCAGACCTGGTTCTAAATAGGAAAAGGTCGAATGATGTATCAAAGGGAAAGTCTTCTAAAAACAACTACTCATCAGGGCATGAATCTGCTTTGATTGAAGGTGTAGGACTGACTAAACTTTCTTGCCTTCTGGATCTTCTTGAAATCAGGTTGGGATTATCCACTACTTAGGGAGGATTTGGATCTAGGTTGGCCCTAGTATAGTGAGTTCTCCTTGAAGCCAGAATTTGGATTTTTTCTAATTACTTTATTTTTATGAATTTTTTATAAATAACTTATAATAAACCCTTCAAGAGGCTTGAAATAAAGATTTGAAATTTCTCAAAGGTTTATTAAGAGTGAGGATTTGAGTCCCCAGTATGGTCACCACTATGTTATCACTCAGAAGTGTTCCCTAGAAGTTATCAAAAGAAGGAATAATCTGAGGTAACCAAAAACCAAATATTTTAGACTCAGGTTCTAGCCAACCTAAGTCTAGAGAGGGCTCTCTCTTTATAATTTAACTTTGTCTCTATTAGATATAGGATAGTTCTTAGTGTTCATGAGGATTTTGATTTTGATTGAAAGTTGGGTGGTGGAATTCTTGGAATAGATGGATAGAGCTAGGTATTCAATCCATTAGGCTATGGAGTCAATCAAAAGATAGCTTAACTGGACCAGATCATTAAAGGGAATGTTCACAGGGAAATCTAGCAAAGCAAAAGGAAAATCTTCAGGTTTGATGGATGAGATGGTTCTAACCAGGGTGAAAGGGCAATGAAGAATCCTTAAACGAGGATCAGAATGAAAGAAAACAGATGATCATGAACAAAGGGAAATTAAGAATCCTTTGTTATAGACCATGGGGAGAAACTACAGAAGTAGCGGAGAATTTAAGAATTTCCTAACTAAGATAGTTTAGCAGAAAACATTAAGAATGTAAACAATCAACACACTGTGTATTAAAGCAAGTTTTGAAATATCATTCCTAGTTTACCATTCATATTTCATAGAAACACATATGATTATTAAGAAACGTAAGGAAAAACAATAATACACATGAGAGAATACTTATTTGATTTTCGCTTTACACAAGAATCCCGAAAAATATCTGAGCTTTATTCCGTGCTCCAATAAGCCAATCCAGTTTTGATACAATAGCACTTTGATTTTAGATAAAAGTCTACAGAAATGTCTTTGAATCCACACCAAATACTTCGAAATGGGAACTATTTATACAAACAATATTACATAATATCTCATAACAGTTTGAGATTTAATTAAGGAAATAAAAATATCTTCAAGCATGAAGATAGAGACAGATGGAAAACTGCATCATGTTGTCCCTCTTATTGTGGTAGTGTTGGTTGTTGCAGTTGAATTTGAGCCCTTTAGGCTGGATGATATTAGTATGCTGGAATCATATTTTTCTTTAATCTTTTACTGATACTCTTTAACCTGCTACTCTTTGACCCTGTTCACTTGTTTCATCTGGCTTCCATTCAGATTTATTGTGGTAACTTATAGTAAATCTGTCATTTTTCCCACCATTCATCCTCAAGTAACTTTACTTTGAGAATTATTCTATAGATCTCGTCTTCCTCTGTGTATTTTGAAAAATTAGGCTTGGTGACAAACATATGTTTCACCTCCTGCTCTAGGAAAAAATAGATTCTCTAAAGTATCACACAATACTTTCCCTATTGGCAATGCTTTGATACCTGAAGTGTTTGCATATTCCTTGGCCAACTTCCTTAATTTGTCAACGTAGTCCAATTGGGTCATAAGTTATCATGGATGACCATAGGACTGGGGAGGCCTTTATCCCTCAAAATTTGAAACTTGGCCATGAATCTGTCAATTTCCACCAACATGTTATGGCATTTTTCCTCTAGGTTAACCATAAGGTTTCTTTTGGAAAGAACCTTTTTGACTTCTATGATGGCTTGAGTTCTATCTTCTAATCCAAGCTCATTAAGCTCATGTCTATTCTTGTTGTTCAAAATGTGGATGAGTCGATTAGCATCCTCAGGTTGGTCTCCTAAGTCTTCCTTTACCTTTTGAATTTCTACAGTGGCCACTTTTACCAATTCAGTTTGCTCAAATATTAGTTGAATTGATGGCCAAATATCATTGACAGAGTCAATGATATTGGCCTAGAGCATCTCCTTGGTCTGTCCTAGTGGTTTTTGTAGAGTTAAACCTTTTTCTAATACCTTGATCTATTCAGCCATCCTTGGGCTTTCTGTGTTTCTTCTCTTTGCTGTATTTGGGCAAGCTTATAGTCAGTTTCTAAGCTTGCCACTTTCTCCTTAATCCTTTTAAGTTATGTTGCCTGTATTGACATATCCTCCATGGCTTTTACTAGCTTTGTTGTCTTTTCTATTGAATCACCTGCTATTGTAGATTTAATAGTAATAGGCAGTGTTGTGGTAGGTGGAGCTGTGGGTGCTAGTGATGTTGCCAATGTTGAAGGAATTGTAGTACAAAAAGCGGGAATGGAAGTCCTAGAAGTGGTGGCCAAGTCACTTTGTTTGGAATAAATCAATATATCTAGCTCCTTCTCTGTTTCTTTCAACTGGTCATTCGGCTTTAGGACCAAGTCCATAAGCTCTTCTTGTCCTTTTTGGGTCTCTAGAACTTTTGTTGTTTGTGGATGATGTAATGGTGGAATCTTGAGTTGCTTCTTTAAAGCATCTATGTCATCATTCTTCTTCTTTATTAGCCTTCTAGTGCCCTTTACATGTTTGGGATCGTGTTCCAACTCAATGATTAAGTCCTATAAGGACTTTATCCCGGTGTCTTTTGCCTGTGAAGAAGCCTTCTCCAATTGGAACTGAGCTTATATCTTATTTAGGGAATTTTGCAATTGATGAGCTGTGATGGCTTTCCCTGTCAAGGTGGAGTAGATCATCTCCTCTTTCTACTTGTACAACTCAATCTGGTCAATAGGATGTATTTCCTTTGCCAATACATCGATATTTATCTTTTTGAAGTCTGCTACTATTCTTGGTTACTGATTAGTAGGTTTCACAAATGTCATCTGCATTTTACCTTCTTTGGGATCTTTGGAACTAATTTGATATGTTATTTAGCGAATTTTTCAATTGATGAGTTGCAATGGCTTTCCCTCTCAAGGTGTAGTGGATCATCTCCCTTGTTTACTTCTGCAGCTCAATCTGGTCAATAGGATGTATGTCCTTTGCTAGTACTTCGAAATCTATCTTTTTGACATCTACTGCTGTTCTTGGTTGCTGAATAGTAGGTTTCACAAATGTCATTTTCATTTTACCTTTTTTCACATCATAGGCTGACATAAGCCTTGTCTGATTTGTAGGTGCCATCTTTAAGTACTGTGCATAAGTCTAGGATTTTAGCCTCTCATTCCTGGCTTTTATATCCTTGTACCTTTCTCTGATGTCTTGGTCCCTATCAGCTAGCATCCTAAATGAGGACACTTCAACACTCTGTTGGCTTTCAAACATCTAAGTATTTTATGCGGAAGGTTCTAGTGTGCCTCAAAACAGAGTGGCAGGTCTGCTTGTTTCTCTTTTTATGCTAGTGACCTCAATTGTTTCTTCTATGAATTCATATTCAGAGACAAGAATTAACCTTTTCCTTTTGACTAGGCTGGTCTCTTCATATGTCTGTGTGGTTGGCTTGCCTAAAGTAGTGGCCTCTTCCCTATTTCTGTTGAGGCTTTTCTCCTCATTTAGAGGAGTTTTCAAGTTAGGGTGAGTACTCATAATGGTCTCTGATATACCTGTTTGATTTAATTCCTCTGATAGGCTTCATTGTTCTAACTCTTCTTGCACCTGGGATTCTTCTTCTATATGAGATTCACTTTGTGCCTGTGATTCTCCTTGTGCCTATGATTCTTCTTGGACTTGAGATTCTTCTTGGACCTGAGATTTTCCTAGCACCTACAAGAGAGAACCTTCATCAAGCCTTTTCTCTAGATTACTTAGAGCATTTTCAACTGCAACTTCAGTGTTATCCCTATCCACTAAAGTATTCTCCACCCATTCCAATTGGTTTGGATATTTCTCAATCTCAGGGATTCGGTGGTGAATGTAGGGAGCCATCTTGTTTTTCTGTCTTCTATTGCAGATGAAGTCCAGGGGATTATATCTCCACATGAATCTTTGTTTTAGGTTAAGTCTCTGAAGGATTTGCTTTGCTTCTTTTCCAGCTTCTCGGATATTACACACAAAGGGGCCTAGTTGATCTTAGATTCTGAGTTGGGCCTTCTTTTTAGCTTTAACAAAATGCACCTCATCTGAGTTGATTATCTACTTGTAGTACTCTAGAGAAAATAACCTCATTGGGAGGTGTCTGGGCAGTTTATATGGGTCCAACCCACAGCCATAGATCCTAATTTCAATGTGATTTTGGTACAAGTACCAATCTCCCACTTTGTGCTTTTTTGAAAGCTGTAGGATCCTCCTGATATCTGAACTGATTCTTAGAGGAGGACTTCCTAGAAGCATGGTCATTACAGGATGTACAAAAAGATCAATGAAGTCTGTGTATGGATATGGTGCATCATACTTATGGATCAAAGGAGTCCAGAAAATTACTAACCTAGGATGACCTTTGGTATCTAGCTTTCGGAGAGTGAAGGGGAACTTGTCAGCTTGGTAACACAGAAAAGAAGGGTACAAAATTGAAGAATACTTGAAAACTCTTTCATTACTCATTCTCAAAAATTGTTCATGCATCCTATCAACTATGTACTTGGCATAATCATACATGACAGCGGGGGGTGGTCCTGGAGTGAAAATGGACATGAAGGCTAAGATGATTTCATCTATGTATTCACTAGTAGTATAGCCTAATATGCTAGATATCATTGCTACAATGTCTTGGCCAAATTGAGAGAATATGGTATATATATATATATTATATATAATTATATATATATATATATATATGGGGGGGGATATTTTGGGATATGCTTTTCTTCTACAATAAAATTTTGGAACATTTTAGCAAGCTTTGCAGAGCTTATCTTGGGGAATCTGTCTAGTGGGTCTCTAATTGAAATAGGGGTTAAGTTTTGCCCTGGTTGTAATTGCAACATTTCATTGATTGACTCGACAGTGATGGTGAAGAGTATGGTTTTGGTCAGAGGACATCACTACTCTTTGACTGGAGATGTATTTTGCATGGCAATAATGGAAAATCTCTGGAAATATGTGCACCTTAGGGAATTGACACTTGGGTAAATTAGACACCCAAAGACCTATTTTGTGAGCATGGTTTAGGTAGGTCTCTGTATGGATAGTATAATTTGAGTGGGGATTCATGGACAGAGGTGTCCTTGATTTAGAAATCTTTGTCAGAAAGGGGAAGGTAGTCTAGGTCCAAGTGAGGAGTGGTAATTGGTCTGACATCCATGGAAATTGTGGAAACCGTTCTTAGTTCTTGTGGATTTAAGAATGGGGAAGGTAAATTTTTAGTCTTTGAGGTAATGGAGGTTCAATTCCAGGTGGGTTTTATGTTACTAAAGTTCCCTTTAAATTCAATAAAGAAAACTTAGAGAATGGTTCAGAAATCGACATGGTTTTCAATAGATTCTGGCTGAAATACCTAGAATTTGAAGAAATTGGGTCTGAACTAGGTGAACTGGCAACTGTGAACAGTTGAAAAAGATTTAAGCAGGCTGGAAGGCAATCTAGGAGCTTTGTAGCGTCTTCAGTGGTGCAATTGTACATGGTTTGACAGTTTGGACATTCACAAACGTGTGCATGGAAGTTTTCATTTGGAAAAAATGATAAAAACAATGATTTGGGGTTTTTTTTGGATTTATGCGTGAAAAGTCAATTTGACGGGTACAGGTGTACAATGACTGTTTGTTGCATAGTGGAGTGAAAAGTGGCAATTTTATGTGTAGCATGCTAGTGGTAAATGGTATACTTTGCACAAATTTTTGGCGCTTGGCGGTATTGGGGGAGGCCACATGATTCCATTCATCGAGCGCCACGTCACCTTGGGGGCCCAGTGAAAAGCAACCTATTTTGAGCGTGTATCATTCAGATTTCAGGCCCTTTCGAAATCAACATGGGTCGTCATATGGGGAGGGGAGAGATCGTGTGGTGGTCGAGCGCGGGATTTGCACGGAAGGTAATGGGGGGGGGCACCCGGCGGGCATTTAAACACTGTGGTTTTATATTAATGAGGGGTTAAGGTAGGGATTAAAGTATCGGGTGGGATATGATTGGTGGATGGTTTGACTTTAATTAATTGCAGATTGATTAATTATGTCAATTAGTTGGGGTTGGATAAAGTAAATTTTATATTTCAAACTTTGGGGTAGGGATATTAATATTTAAAGGGATTTAATAAAATATACGCAAAAATGGGGTTTTTTCGAGAATTAATAATATAAATAAAATCAAAAGTTAATATGAAAAAGGCGGAAAGTGGACTGCGCTAAGCACAATGTGTTTTTGTAATTCATTTTATTTTTACATGGAAACATTATAACTTAGGCTAAGTGTATTTTTTTGGATTTTTCACTACAAAGGGGTATTCATGGGGGTGATTGCTTTTCCTTAGGAAAAATAGAGTTTTAACCTTAGGAAAAGAGATTTATTAGGGAAAATGAATGAACTGAAGTGGGATAAATGTTTATGAGGGGATTTTAGTACTTAAGATCTATAAGTCAATGAGCCAAGTGTCCGATCCCTCCAGAAGTCATGGAAATGTTCTAAGCCCCTCTTACTTAAGATTTTGGGTACTTGAAACTTATTGTGGGAAATTAGTTAAGTAAAGGGTGAAATGAGTGATGGGAAATTAATTAATCTGAATTTGTGAACTTTATGCCAGTCCAATTTCTCTTTCATACTTAGAACTTTCATCATGAGGGTGATAAATATGCTTTTGTTTAACAATCATCACAATTCTGCAACCTTCCTTCTACTTATTGTTGGCATTATGGCACAGGTTTGGAGCTATGGCACAGGTGTTGTCCTTGATGGCAACCTTCTTTGGTAACAGATCTCAGTTCAGGCACTCAGAAAGTAGAAAAAGACATATACGCAGGTTCATCTAGACAAAGGCGCGTATACAC